>OY755173.1:11205906-11335873 GCA_963576735.1 Bedellia somnulentella | reverse complement strand
GTGCTCGCCAAGAGCCTGATGGAGGGTCCGCGCATGACCCCCGAGCAGCTGAAGCGCACGGACATGATCCAGCAGTACATGCGGCGCGGCGATGGCCCGGCGGCGGGCGGCGACGCCAGTCCGCTGCGCGCGGGCCCGGCCAGCAGTCCGCTGCTGCCGTGCGCGTTCCGCACCGGCTCGCCCGCACCCGCTCTCGTGGCGCTGCAGGTGGACGCGCAGCCGCTCAACCTCTCCAAGAAGTCCCCGTCGCCGCCGCGCACCTTCATGCCCACCATGCTGGAAGCGTGAGGCCGGCCCGCGGAGCCAGCTGACTCCGCTACCCCACTCCGACCTACGTTAAATTAAACTAGTTAAAATAATCGTTCGCAGATCGTTTTAATATATTATATGTGATAATTTGTTTAGGACGAGTGTTTGTGCGGCCGGCGCCGGTCGAGGAGAGCGCAAATAGACTGAGATATAATTTAAGACTATTACTTTAATTAATTTATATGAATTATGCAGTGCCGGTCCGCGGTATGTTTGTGTTTTACGTATGTGCGTATGTGAGCGTGCTCAGTCATTTGTTTGTTAATCTAATGACAGGTTGTCGAATAAAACATTCTTATGAAATATATTTTCTCCTTTTATTTCAAATAAATACCTGAATAGGTACAATCCTAATTTCTGCTATAAAAAACATACATACAAGACACAGTACAATTTGATGAGCAGCTATGATTGGTCTAGGTTCCGCAATCTCCTCATTGAAATCACTTCTAAAATACTCTACAGTTATGCAAGTGACCGAGCTAGTCCTCTTATTAGTTTGTCTTGTGTCCTACCTATCTGTACGAATTGCATAGTAAAGTCATAGATATCTACATAACCCAAAATTGATTGCTGCTGCACGCTGTTTGAATGCTGATCGCACCTTGCCAGCTTCAAAAGATGTTTCTTCATAATGTAAGTATCAAGATGAAGGTCGTGTAAAAAACCAAATAAGTAAGTATCAAAGAAGCGACAGACGAAGTAGGAAATGTAGATAGGAGCGCGAGCGGGGTCGACGGCCGCGGAACTTCCGCCTGCGGTCGCGCGACCTTCCGTACAGCCCAGCCAAAGTTGTTCGCACCCGCTAACTACCGCAGCGGTCAGGCTTTATTCACAACTTGTTCTCTCAAATGATTACTCCATTCCATTGATCTATATCACTAACTATAGACATTAATAAACACAATAACATATTTAACGTCATGATTTTTTTTTAAATACTGATGAGAATTTTATTTCTAGTCTATTGTCCTAACGTCTTAAAAAAGAAATAAGAAAGTAATTCCTCAGACACTTGCAAGTTGATAGGGGATAATACACAGACGGTGATCACGACCTATGAATATGTTTCAGATACATAGATTTAGCACAACACTGTGATATTTTTATATTAACCCACTTTTTATCTGCAAAGTGTACCCTCGTGACTTGGATAGATTAAACCTATTACGATTTGGTACAGAATACCCAATCATATACAACGTACTATTTAAAAATTCAGGTTTCGTGAAACCTTACCGTAAAAAAAACTCCGACATATGAATGTAACGTGTATGACACAAGGACAAGTGCTGTAGGTTTGATTCAGGATCACATGTTTTCTTGTATCATGATTCTTCCATCCATACTTTTTATTCCCAACCGGGAAAGAAAGATACCAAGAGTTTTACAGAACATTGTGTTTGAGGATATTAATTTCTTTTCATCAATTCATTCAAACTAGAAACCCTAATGTCACCGTACTCTAAGTTATCGCTATTAATATGCATCGCAGGCACAGGATGGCAAATAGATACAGATACTATGTTATGCTAAACAGACGAGAGCTTAAAGATATGAAACTACCTTCAATCTACCTCAATTTGAACTTGATTTCACACTAAAACATTAAGGCTGTGTTCAGAGCTAACGGTCAGACGGTCAGCTTCGCTCTGAAGTGTTCTAAACTAGCTCATGAAGTTGTTTAATGACGTACAACGTAAAAATGGCTTATGTAAAATGAGTAATGTGACATACGGCCTCATTAAAATATTTTACTAATTAATTGACTTAACTTATAATTTTAAACTAGAAATTAGTTTAGGTTTACTTAAGTATTTTTGTTATTTTGCACATCTTAATACCATAACTGACCTTACCACCCAAAGGTTTTCTCAAAGATATCGCCATACGATACGACTGCCAATTATACTTCTATTTAAATATATACGGACATATTATACACAGATGGAGCTAGCCCCAAAGTAAGTAAAGAGCTTATTCCATTTGTCTGAATGAAGACGTCTGAAAGCCACAGAATCTGAATTCAGACTAGTGGGTTAACGTTCAAACTGAAATTTGTGTAGTGGAATAACAAGCGTCTGCGGCAGTAACTTCGAAGGACGTCTGAATTCAGCAACGACAAAGTGTAATGGAATAAGCTGTTTAGACTTGTATTATGGGATACTAACTCAACGGCATATATAATATTATATAAGACACACATAAATAGCATCCAGGACTAAGAAACAATCGTTTATGCTCATCACATAAATGTTGCTCCAGCGGCGATCGCACCCGCAACCTCCGGATCGAGAAGCTAGTTACCTATAAGCTCGGCCACGGCTGTCGTCGCTTAATTAATAATTTTATTAATAAATAAACCTACTTGAATTGAACCTATTGAACCTATACTCATAGATATAAATGCCAAAAAGGATAGCTAAAACTTAAGAACTAGAAATTTCTCACCCATTTATGGATACTGAGAAGAAAGACTGTTGCGAAATAATGGCAGGTTGGCGATGGGTCACTCGCCAAATCACCCGACACTACCCTAATACCCCTAATATCCCACCCTAAGGGAGCTGAAGTCGTTTCCTGTTAAGTATATTCTTATGGTATATCGCAAGCAAATTGTTTATATAAAGACAGCAATGATACTCTCAATGGTATATTTTTGCAACACATTAATGCAGTTCTCACTCGAAAGCGAAAAAATATTAAGTCTCTTAACTTTTACTAACAATTTAATACACAACTCTAAGGGTTCGACTATTCAAAGCCGAACTACTTCTTTTTAAATTTTAATAGTAACTTCATAGCTTGATGTCTATATTTTTATAGTAAATCCCTTAAATGTGTGAAATCAGCAGCTTATCTTGGTACTATATTACATGTTAACTCGATGAGGGCACTACACGGTATTTTCTGTCAGGTTAATGTGAGTTGAAGATGAACAGGAGAGAGCTTTGTGCAACAGTAAACGTATATTAACGGAGGTGAGGAGATGATGGATATCAAATTTGAATATATACCATACAGCCACTTGAGTATTAACTTTGGTTTTATGCGCGGTTCAAATTAAGTTTAAGCTAACGATTAAAGAAATTATCAAAAGGATTTTATTTAGTTACATTTTACGAGTTCACATTTAGAGACATGACAGTATCGTGACAAGTGTCGGTGTACTCTTCACGCAAAATTTGTACCACGTGACAAATTTTCATTACAAAGTGACTAACTAACTAAAGGTCTGATATGATATCGTAAGTAATCGATAAGTAAGTATTATGTACATAATACTTACTTATAATAATAAAAATAGAATAAAATAGTACATTAGGACACTGTTTCCAAAATTGACATAATGAAACATATACATGGGCATGATAACACAAAATGTTTTTAAACGCTTTCACCTTCTTTAATAATAAAACAGACAAAAACTTAACGACAATCAAGGTTTTGTTTTTTTTAACTTCCGCGTAGTATCAGATAAGAGCGTCGGGACCACGACCCAATCACTTCCCATAAGTGTCGTAAGAGGTGACTAAGGGTATGGGGCTTTGAAGTGGTTTTTGGGCGATGCGGTTGGAGAACCATCACCAACGATACTTTATTTATACCATCTTCTCCCCTATCAACTTAAAAAGAGATTTAGGATTTTACCCCGTACAGTACCACAAAGGTAATCCTCACAGCCCATATATGTCCCCACCAAGGGGCTCGAACCTACCCTGTATAGGGCGATTTGGCCATAGTCCACCACGCTGGCCAATTACGGGTTAGCAGACTAACGACTACTACCGTAATAGTAGCCGGGACCGACTGCTTAACGTGCCCTGCGAAGCACGTAAAAAAGGTAATATGGGACCCTATTACTGAGACTTCGCTGTCTGTCCGTTTTTAAGCATGCTGTATCTTACGAGAATTTTATTTATTCGTAGTTCGAAAAACTCACAGCTTCATAAATTTACAAATTATTATTATTAAATTATAAACATGCCAGTAAAGAGCTTCCACATATATCTTTATAAACATCTAGTAAAATTAGGGTAAACATAAACCTTAATGTGCATAAGCGGATCACACAAAAAAATACTAAAATCATAATATCAATAAATTAAACTTAAAATAAAACAACAATCAAGATGCTTAAAACAGAAGAAAATAATTTTGTAGATGTAATGTTACAGAAACGTTATTTTTTGCTTGTTTTTACTCGACATTGATAACAGAGATAGGCAGATAGATGAAATCTCGACTTATTATTTATTTAAAATATCCATTTAAAATAAAAAACTAGTTGTATTTTTAAGAAGCCATTAATTCCCATGCAACTGGCACGTTTTCATTGTCTTATTGTATATTAAATGTGCGGAAGTCTTCATCAGTGAGTGCGACTCGCACTTGGCCATTTTTAATAAATTATTGTTGATTTATCTAACCTTTGATGATTTTGTCATCGTTTTGCATTCATAATCAAACATTTTCTGAAGATGCTACCATGTCTTGTTATGTTTTTTGGGAGGGCAGCCATAAGTTTAGTTTATTTACATTTTACACACATTATAAAAACGTCACTAAATTAAATATGTACTTACTAAACATAATGAGTCTGAAAACTTTCAAGGTGATCTCTTGGGTGGTTTCAACCAAAGTTTTTCTCGAAGGACATTTCTATTTATTTTCGGTACCGAATTTTCAATTATCGTCATTGAATGTGTCGTAATTTAAATTTGAAGTAAGTAGGTACCTAAATATTTACGTATTGACAAACTCGAATATTATTTTATTTTAATATTTTTTTTAAAATTGCCATCGTACAAGAACATAAATAGTTTACATTCTGCATCTTTTTATAAATACAATTAATTATTTTATCTAAGTAAACTACCCCCTGCCCTGCATAAAAATCCTTATAAAAGCAATATTGAATTTTGAGCGTGTGGGTGTCGGGCGGGCCCGCGGTGGGGAGGCTGGCACGGGCTAAGTCCGCGTGGGCGGCGGGCTGGAGCGGCGCGGGGCGGGCGCGGGGAGGGGCGAGGGGTGGCGGTCCAAGGTCGCAGAGTCACAGCCGGGCAAGGTCGCCTCGCCCCGCACCCCATCTGACGCTCTCTCGCTTCGGAACCTCTCGTCCCACTCGTGTACTCCCTATTTTCGCGTAGGATGTGACCTTTACATAAACCTTAACATTTATTTCAAAACCTTTCAAGGATATGACTCTTCACTTATCTAGTCGACGATAAATAAAGAAGTAAAACAAAAATAATAAAAAAAACGCAACACGGAAGTCCTAGTGAGTTTGACGTCATTCTAAATCATGAAACATTCTGCAAAGGTCACGATCGCGGTACACGATACGATCCAGTTCCAGTGCGCAACGCGATAACGCTTTTCAGTGAGTGTATGTTACACGTGCTTTCGTATATGCAACACAAACACTACATCGCTTAGGTGTTTGCTGAACAAATCCATAATAACATAAACATACAAGTTCACGCCGAATATCCCCGAAGGGGTTGGCAGAGGTACTAACATTTCTGAACATCACGTGACTTTGTCACCTGGTGTTCAGAGTACCCACGTTTTGCATGGACAGTGTACTCACGTGATAGGGGGCAGGCCTATCGCCGTTTTGTACGAATACGCTGTCACATGACTAAGTACAACTCAGCCATGTGGGTTTCCTCACGATGTTTTCCTTCACCGTTAACAACCATGATAAATGAACCACACATATGTCTTTAGAAAAGACAAATTGGTGTTGGCCCGACCCGGGATTTGAACACTAGTCGCTTGCACGTTAACCGGTGTTCTACCCATTGAGCTATCACCCAAACGTAACAAATCCAATAGTTTTAAATAAAAAACAAATTGCTGCAAGATATTCGATTTCATTACACTCCGTCCGTCATGTTAATTATTTTCGGCATGTATTTAACGCGGCGACAAATTGATGCCATTTCAAGTCGTAAAAAAAAAAAACTGAAAATGGATAGTAAATAATCTACTTTGGCGACTAATTAGAGGTAGCATTTTAACTAGAAAGCGGCGGCTTTTTAATGAGTTTTGAGGTTTTATTTAAATTTTATGTGGCAGTGATTTTCTTTTGTGGCAATTTAATTTCTTCTAAGGCGACAAATTATTGGCGGATAAAAAAGTTAAAATAGGCTTTCATAAATTCTAAAATGAGGTCTGAAATAAATACAAACAAGATCTTAAAAAAATACTTTGGCTACATTTGTAGGGATCTAAATTAACCAAATTGTGACATGCTATAAAACTATTCTTGGTCTATTTTATTAACATTCCCTCTTTTAAATGAACCTACACCTACACTACTTAACCTTACCTAACAGCGGGTCGACGTCACCCCGCTTCGTGGGGTTCCTATTTCCTCTCTAAGGGACACAAGCTAACCCTAACCTAACCTAGCACAAAAACAATTGTGGTGATTAATTGTTTTTTAATGAGGGGGGCTTCGCCCCCCAATCCTCCCTCTGTTTTCCTTCCCTAACATAATTGCATCTGCCCATTAGGCTGGGTGAAGCAACTTTTAACCTAACCCAATTTATTTTATTTTTATTAATTTTTACTTCAATACACATAATATGTAATTTACTTAATATTATAGTCACAAAAATAAAAAAGCGAGCGAGCGCATTTGCCGCCTTTTCAAGAATTTACGAATCTGCAAACAATATTCTAATATCCAAATACATTATTATAATACCCATTTTCAGTTTTAAAGGTACCTAAAAATCGCTGCCAGATGTGTATTTTTATAATGAAATCCAATAGTTGCCAGTGAAGAATGTATGATATCCCCTCGGAAAAATTAGTCGCCACATTAGGTTTTATAATACCTCAACCAGTTTTACACTGATCCCGCTTGATATATTTGATACCTCACAGTAGCAGCCGTTTTTTTAGTTTTTTGATCCCAGCATTTTGTTGCTTGTATAGTTTAATAGTTGCTAAGATATTTAATCACTGCCAAGTTAGTTTTTTTGTGACTTAATAGTAAGTTGCCTAAAAAGGATTTCAGTTGCCGTGTTAAATATTTGCCATTATTTTCTAAGAAACTGAAGGGCACAAAACTTATATAATAAACAAATAATGAAAAATGGCAATCGAATCGTTTTTCATTGGTTTTTATTTAATTAATGTGTATGGATGGGTACGTGCTTTCCTGTCTTGGGAATTTCATAATAGAGTTTCTATAGTGAAGTAAAAAAACATTCCAATATCTTTTCCTTGCTCTCCGTGAGCCATATCCCCTGAAAATGACTTGGTGAAAAACACCGCCGGAAGTCCATAGATTAGGATAGCACTGGACCTGGACCAGTCAGCACATATTATTTAGAAACTGTAAGACTTTAGTGATTCGTACGATTTAGCTAACAAGTTGCTAATCAAGCCGTGAGTTCTTCTATCATATATCAAAGATTTACCCACTTCCCTGGCATTAATGAGAAAACTCACTCAATTTTTTTTTAATTTACGATTTTCGGTGATACCATATTCAATATTAATAAATTATTTTAACCAAATAAATATGTATTTCCTTTGGCTAGCAAACTCATTTTGTTAAATTTGTTCAGTCGACCCTGGACGACATAGCTGGAAAACCATGCACGCACAGTCCGACCGTGAGCATTTCATCAATACAATTGCAACGCTTGGTTCCTGAAAGCCTTAGGTTCGGGTTCAAGAGAACCTGATTCACTTCCTTAGAATAAGCCAGTTTACAAGAAAACATTCGCGATAATCAGTTTTATTTGTTTAACATAAAATAATGTAAGAAAATTAAGAATTGATACGAGTATACAGTGTGATAAGGATAAGCGTCACACGCGGGAATAAGTAGGTATTGGTATCCATCCATCTATTGTTGTGTTTTATGCAGTGCCATAGTTTCAAGTTATTTCTACATATATAAATACACATACGGCTATAAATACCAAAAAGGGGTATTCAGAGCTTCTGAATAAGGAATTGTTCAGGCACTTTTCGAAGTAGAATGCGAAAGGATTTTAAAATAAAGGTTGTTCAACAACGAACCGACTAACTAAACACCCTAACTCGACTATTAAGTAACCTGCAGAAAAAAATGGGTTAGTGCTATTCTAAGCCGAAACTTTACAGCTTCCAATCTGACATAGCTATTCCCTTATATATTTGAGTTATTACTAGTGATTGAAATACGTACACTTAGTTCAATAAATACTACTGTAATATTGCTGGTATAGTAAAATGACACGTTAAAATATTTACCTACATGCTTTTGTAACATGACCTAGAAAAATTCCACGGGTCACCTTGACAAAACGTAGCGAATATGCATTTTAGTTGTTAAGTAAATGTTCTGTTTATACAGATGTCACGTTGTGGTATTATTTCGTGCAAATTAGGTTTATACGTAGTATTTGCAGAATCGCTAATTATTATCTGTTTTCAGAATAACATCGTAGACGGAACGTTCAGTGTCGACCCCGTAGTGACCTTGAATAACCTAGGTTGTCCTCTGTTGGCCTCGGTTGCCCGAGTGCCCCTCCCGTGACCCGCGCCGACCCGCGTTTGCCCGCGTTTGCTCCAGCTCGGCCCGCGATTGCCCCCGCTCGGCCCGCGATTGCCCCCGCTCGGCCCGTGATTGCCCCCGCATGCCCGCGATTGCCCCCACATGCCCCGCTTGCTGCTAGGATGTCGAACAAAGCTGCTAACTGGAAACTCGCAACCTAGTTCCGCTGTTACACTTCACAAAGAGCTCTGGATACGATGAGACGAACAGTATTTGCATTCTAATATACATTAAAATACTAATCTGACTACTTTTCCCCGTTTTTTTAAAAAATAAACAAACTAACCTATAATACTAGCAAACCTCTATTAAAAATGTATTCTAGTATGTTCTGTAGATGGTTTGTAAAAGTCGTGTTTGGTTTTCTTTTAATTGACTGCATTGACTTAGAATAGCACTACCCCGTTTCTACCGATGATGGGTGTACGTAAGAGGCGACTAACGGTATTGGGGCTTTTAAGGGATTTTTGGGCGATGCGGCTGGAGACCCATCACCAACAACCTTTACTTTACCATCTTTTCCCCACTCAATTTCCAAAAGTGGCTGAGGAATTTCTAATTCCTTAGCTCTGGCTACCCCTTCTAGGGATTTATAGCCGTGAGTATATGTTATGTTATGTTGACTGCGCGCAAAAATTGGTTATCTTACGTACGTAATTCTACCCTACAATATCAAATTAATTTACCATTGGATACAGAATAATATATAAGTAAGTTGAAATCATCGCATATTAATAACTTATTTTAAATCGACATACAATTACTGCCATTACACGAAGATATATTCAATGATATCTATGGCGATACGTTGTCAGCCTCTGGAGGCTATATAAGGAATCTCTGTATTAAGGTAATATAAAAATATTTGTGAAATCGATATTTTTAATAGTGGATGAAGAACTAAGGAAGCGCTACGTAAGATAAAAATAATAATATTCAAATTAGTTACACATTTCTAATCTAATAATTTCACCAACCACCATTATTTGTGTATCTAAACTTTAGATTCTAAAGCTTTATTTATCAAAATTTCAGAAGATATATAGGCATTAAATAATAGTTTCTAATTAAATATATGTATCCCCAATGGTTTTTGTTTTGGAGCGATAAAATAATTTTCTAAAATAGGCAAGGCTTATGGTGTGTCTTTGGAAGCAAACACCATTTAGTGAATTACACCATTACTTTAATAAGCAATTTTACTAAGAAACATTTAGATTTAAATGTGAAAGTTCTATAAAGGTAGGCGTTCTAAGTGCGAAAAATATATAACTTATAGATAAGGATATAGTTGTGTCAGCATTTTTTCTGCTGGTTATGTTATAGTCGAATAAGGGTGTTTGGTTTTGTATAAATCGATCGCTTAATTTACACTTCGTGAGAGGTTGGTAAGGTTCATCAACATCATCCAAGCCTATATAAGTACCCACCGAAGGGCCTAGCCTAAACAGGATGGCTATAGTCCACGTCTAATGTTTAATATGGGTTGGCAGACTAACGACAACTACGGTGATAGCAGCTGGGACTGACGGCTTAAAGTGGCCTCTGAAACACTGAATCCATTGAATCGGGACATATCAGTTAATTCAAGTCAGCTATATCAGGGAAACTGGGTTAAGTATCAAAATGGAATTTGTAAGTTTGTCCCCCGAGAGTCGAACCCGAAACCTCCAGATTGTGAGCCAAGCGCTTTAGCATAGACCACGAAGGTAGTCAGCCTAAGTGGCAGTAGCACGGTTCATACTAAATGATTGTTATTGCCGCGGTATCCCAGTGATAAATAATGGCAGGCGTAGATAAATGTATGTATGAGGTATGAGTTAATGCAGTAATATGCTGTCTTGCAGCTGATGTGATGATTTACTTGACTAGAAGGCAACCACGGAACTCATTAAAAATTATACAACAGAACTCAATCGAGTAGTTATAGGCTCGTTTGATGGAAGCTCTAATTATGGCTGGATCCCCCTTATGAAAAAGTTATGAGTCAATCGAGTATGAGCTCGTTAGATTCGCATTGACGTGCATTTAACGTTTTACAATATGTACACATGAACCCTTGGAGTCATAGGTCTTTTAATATGCATCTAAGAGTACCTAGTTGTAGTACCTACAAATTTTATAATGCAACATTTATTTTGAAAAAAAAAAAACATGTGTAAATGTGATGAAGGATTTCTTGTCGTCTTCTCTTTAGGAGTATGAAACACCTTGTGAAACTGAGATTTTAATATAATTTTAGTTTAATGGGCGTTGAGTAAATTTTTTTTTTATATGGTTCAATAAGCGCGCTGCACCAACTTCGTGGTACTTTACCACTTGTCTAGCTTTTCTAGTAAAGGAAATACAACCAAAAAGCAACTAAAAACCTTTACAGCCCTCACAGCCCCCACCTTACAGCATTTCGATACTTATCCCGTCTACTTCCTACCGCTTTCCCTATCTCATACATTACATTGTCTTGAGTATTCATTCCATCCAATTGGTAGGTAGGTTCATCGGTTCGTTCCAATGAACATCACTGCTGATTATTAAAGAAATAGGTGTATCCAATTTTTCATAGTCTCTAAAAAAATCTTCCGTACCCGTTTGTGATAGAGTCTGATGATTGATTGTTGAAAAGCTTTGAAATTAAGATCAAACCTTAAGTAAAATAAACACTGCTATAATATAAATATACACTAATATAATATATAATAAATAGAAAGTCTATTTAAACTTCATAAAGGGAAGATTATCACTGTTGACAATAATAATGTATTTGTAGACCACACCTAATAATTCACAGATTCATTGAGTGGTGCAATAAAGTTTTTTTACTTTATAAATATTTTGGCATATTATGTTAAGAAATAATATTGTTTTTTTTTTTCTAAACCTTAACTCGCCCTTTGCATGATAATGATGAAACTTTACATTACTGCTGCATTAAATTGCAATATTTTTTATTTAGGACTTACGGCAAGTCAACATGCTTAACTTTGCTCATGCATCATGAGGAAGCCAGGTCACCCGAACAGGGACAGGTAGGTTGAATGCTTTTGTAGGGCAGGCAATAGTTGAGCTCTTTGAATTCGCAACCTTGGAAGGGCAAATTATCACATGTAGGTCAATGGAGCGGCTGCCCTTGACCCGCGGTAGGGCGAGGTGACCTACTAAACACATCGCGACCATCCCGCGACTTCATCGGAGCTTTGAAGGTGCTTTCTAACAATATAGGTCACAATGTTCAAATCCCCTACTAAACAGAACTGTTAATACACCTACAACTGAATTTTAATTCATTCAATTTTACTGTGTTCTTTGAAAAACAAAAGATGGATTCGCCAATTTTACAAGCATATGTTCTCCAAAATGAGATTCATTTTAAGTATAATTAATTTTTAAATACATGTTCATAAAATGGGTAAAAATAATATTTTCAGATATTTGTTTTTCAGCTAAGCTCTGGTCAGAAAATGTACTGAGATTAGAAAAATGAAGTTGCACTAATCAAGTTGATCCGTTAGTGGACAGAATTATTCCCTTAATTAAAATTAAACCATGTTACCTCCCTTTTGTTACTTCCTGTATATACGTCTATATTTTTATGAATTTGTATATTTAGTTGTTATTAAATTATCGCTTGTGTTTAAACACATACCAAATATGTTAAGAAATTACTTCCAATAAATTCTTACATAACATAACATACATAACATAAACGTTCACGCCGTTTATCCCCGAAGGGGTTGGCAGAGGTACCAATACTCCTGAACACACATGGCAAGCGCCATCTTGTTTCCAGAGAAGGTACCCACGTTTTGCTTAGACAGTGTACTCACGTGATAGGGGGCAGGCCTATCGCCGTTTTGTACGAATACACTGTCACATGACTAAGTACAACTCAGCCATGTGGGTTTCCTCACGATGTTTTCCCTCACCGTTAGCAACCATGATAAATTAACCACACATATGACTTTAGAAAAGACAAATTGGTGTAGGCCCGTCCCAGGATTGGAGCTCACGCCCTTCTGTTTTCGGGCGGGTGTTCTACCCACTGGACTATCATGTCGCTTATAATGACAATAAATTCTTAATGCTCTCCAAAAGAATGAATGCTCACCAAATAGTGTATCACAAACTATTGCATAAATAAAGCTAATATTTATGTTTCTTACATGCTAGAAAAATATGTGAACACCGTTATTGTTACTTACAGATCAAATAATCTATATTATTTTTAATTAGATGTCATCAATATTTTATTTTATTACCTCCATTTAAGTCATCCTTGCTGAGTTAAAAAAATCAAGTGTTGACTGAGATTTTTTTTGTGATACCAAATATATTACTATACTTACCCCAAAAACAAGTCAATTTTTATCGCTTTATGCATTCAAATAATATTTGATATGTACTAAAATAAATATTTGCTACTATTTAAATTCTCACCAAAATGGCTTTTATACCCTTAAACCAATAAAACTATACATCTTCAAAATCTTTCTCCTTCACATAGCTGTATCCCCGCTGCGAAGACATCAAGTTCTCTCATTCTCTAAGTTTTACCAAATTGCAGTATCAATGCAGAGTTGGCCAAGAGTCTTGGCTTGTCTGCCCACGTATTCATCTCTACAACTACATATATATGATACCCATATTTACTACGCAAGTAATAAACTGTACGAAAAGGCAAAAGTTAAGTTTTAGAAAACTCAACATATTCAGAACCTTTCTCCTTCACATGGCTGTATCCCCGCTGCGAAGACATCAAGTTCTCCCATTCCTCTAAGTTTTACCAAATTGTGCCACCATGTGTCAATGCAGACTTGAGCGAGAGTCTTGGCTTGTCTACCCACGTATTCACTTATAACATTGCAATAAAAAGACCAAACACTGAGATGAACAACTCAATCTACCAGCTGAAAGAAAAACTTCTGCTACGGTTGAAGAATTTGACATATGATGAAATTTATAAGTCACTTACTTTTGCCTTCCTTTTGCAAAACCCAAAAATTAAAATTTTAACCATAACTATTTTATCAGCTATTATATGATTTACACTAGAACTTCGTTTCGTCATAAAATACCACATAATGAAGATATAACTGGTTCAAGTTTGGAGGAAGTTGGATTGATGAGTTACAACAAGTATATTTTTCTAATTTTTCGTCTTCCACCTGCTATGGAAGAATAAATTAATCAAATATGTATATTAACCATTACTTATGTAACTTAGTTATAAGACTTAAAGGAGTAAAACAAAAAATAATATTTTCTTTCCAGTTAAATTGACGGTTGAATTTAATATAGTTACAATCGTCAAATTCTTAGAATTTTCAAAAAGACTTGGTGGTTGTTTAAATTTATTATTACAAGCAACAATTGGTAAAAATATTTTATATTTGAGTAAAAGATGCTGTGTGGTCGGCTTGTGTAGGAGGCGACAAACGATATTGGGGCTTTTAAGGGATTTTTGGGCGATGCGGTTGGGGACCCATCACCAACAACCTTTATTTCACCATCTTTTCCCCACGCATCTTCTAAAAGTGGCTGAGGAATTTCTAATTCTCTAGCTCTGGCTACCCCTTCAAGGGATTTATAGTCGTGAGTATATATATGTATGTATGTAAAAGATAAATGAGTAGTTATCATTATCACCATCATCAGCATATTGGCGTCTCCATAACACGTCCGGTCCTGCGGCGCCCCAATCATCATGCTACTAAAGCCGAAAGAAGAAATGTAGAAAATCTCATCAATTCAAGCAGAGACCGGTCAAACAGAGTAACTAGAGCATCAGCTTAAGCTACTTTGTGACACACTATTGTACGTCTAGATATAACAATTCAAATGGAAATTTGTCTGAGATATATTGAAAAGGATCCGATAGCAGACACAATGAGACGATTGAAATGATCACGCAACAAGGAAGAAGATACGATGAGCACCTTGACATTGCCGTGACCTCTCGCGGAACGACTTTATCAAGGGCAACGCAATAACAAGATAAAAAAATATTCAGTATTATTTCGGGAAATGTGAAACGAAGATTGAAAAATGCTCGACGGAAATTGCGATTAATTTAATGAAACGTTCTCTCTCGCACACGTGCTCGTAACTGTTGTATGTGCGCCACTATATATAACACTGCGAGTGCTAATGTATGAGTGAATGACATTGAACTTCACACTTCACGTGGCGAGACGGGCGCTGCTCGAATTGCGTAATCACTAGTAATCACCTCATCGCCCTGTGCTTTACGGCCGCGGCCCTCCCACTCGTTGAGCACAATCTCCAGTTTCATTCCTGGATTGGATACCTTTTCAATATTAATTGATTAGGTAACTTATTAGGTAGTGATTTGAGTTACGATATTTTAGCAGTAGTCGAATATGGTAAATGAGTTTCCATATGAAATAAAAACTAAAAGCTTGAAATTTTAGGTTATTGAACCAATAATTATTATAATTAATAAATTTGTAAGTTCTTATCACGTCGACCTTTATATGGGTAAACATGGTAATTTCATTGGAAATATGCATTATTGCTCAATATATTTGCTCAATTATGTTTTCAGTTAGTTCTCAAATTGTTTCCAGCTCTTAATTGCGAATAAATTTTATTATTCCATTTAAACGAATCAATTATATTAAATCAAAACCTATTATTTGAACCTAAAGGCGTCACTAATGATTTCCGATCAAAATAATACAAAACCGATATCGGTATACGACTAATTAGTTTTTAATTTAAAATTGTATTATGCAATTTATGATATTAATTTTTATTTTTTTGTTTTCCTTCATATTTGTACAATTAAGTCATCCAGGAGGCGCGAACAAAAAACTTGCCTAGATACAAAAGTAGGTAGGTTCGGTACGTTCTTATCCTTGAGTCTAATTCGTCGGTCAATAACTACCAATTCGCATGGTAGCTTCCGCAGCACGCGCCCCGAGGTCGCCCGCTTCGCTAACTATTTGACATCACTGTCAGTACGCGTGTTTAGGATAAAGCATTGATAAAACTATATTTTGTTATTCATATAGCCATAATATCATTACTAACGATAAATCAGATGTTTCCTATAATCGTTTTATAATAACGATGCGTAAAAAAATCACAGGAGTATGGTCAATTCAATTATGGCTCTACAATGTAGAGTCTACATCTAACGTATGTTTAACAGTTATTTTATGAATAAGGAAATTATATAATAATATTGTTTATCACGTAAAATGCTATTGTAATAATTGCCAAAGACGCATTTCGCTTGTTATGATAGAATGTTGTTGCTACTTCACAGGTTTTACACATTACAACATGACTCAGATTCGTATTGAGTCATCCGACAAAATAGTTGTCTCACAAGTCTTGGTTGATTTATCAGTGCTGATGTAGACTAATGAGAAATTTGAGAATGAAATTAAGTCTTTCCGCGAAACTGTGGACGAATTTTTCGGCGAAGCTTAACTGATGAAATAAAATGTTGATGGTTGCATATTTTATTACTTCTTTCACTACGATTTTTAGTTTTTTCTACGATTTTTATTTTTAGATTATTTTATTCACTGGACTGACCTGTTCTAGTGATTTTTGTAATTTAATTGAATATCACTAGCCAAATTTTAAATTTAAAATTGGAGCCTAAAATGGGCAAAGGAAACGTGGGAAAATGTTCCAAAACAATAACATTATTTTTTGGAAAAAGTTATTTTGTCCTCGTCTTCACGAGCAGATTCACACCAGAACATCAGAAAACTGGTGAAAATTTTAGAGTAAAAAAATCAATTCAAAAGTTTAAATCACGTTTAAAAAACTCAGTACTAAATTTAGCGCAAGTTTATATTTTATTGGGTTATGAATGCCTAAAATTCATAACCCGATAGCTTCGATAAAATACAGCCTTAACAAATTTGGAATCATTAATACACAGTAGGGTGTAAGTAATCTAATAAAATGGGGCGGTTTACTGTAGCACACCCATGTCTGTACGAATTGTAACATTGAGTAATGAAGCGAATGAAGTAAATGAAACAATGGAAGAGGAGAGACGAGGCGCGGGGTGGAAGCGTCTCGCAAATAGCGGTAACCTTGAGATTCGGCGCGCGACAAGGTCATGCGCGAATCGTTATCAGCGTGACGTCACACGCATGACCGCCACGTGACCTTCGCGAGGTGCCCCTCCGCCTCACTTACATACCGACATCACACATTGACAAGCTGATGACAACCGATAATAAAAACAAAATACCTATCAAATGCCCAACATTTCGACACAAGAGAACACGCTGAAAAAGAATGCGTTATGTGACATAAGCTTAACACAATATTTTTAAACGAATTCAATATTGTTTGGTTTAACAACTTAGAAATACTATAATGTAAATATATAATATATATACAACACAAATATACAGAAACACCACGCCTCGATTTTCACTTATTCTTCTTTCATATAAAATTTATGTTCTAGCTATCCCAATAGCAACTGTTGTGTGCAATCATGCAAGCGTGTTAATGGTAAATGGTAAGGAAATAAAATAGAAAAACATATCGAAAATATGGATTTGTTCAGGACATTCCCTTACTATATACCCCCTTACAATCGTGTTAAGTTCTACGCTAAAAAATATTATAACAACAAACTAAGACACTAATAACAAAAATACACTGTCATTCTCTTGCGTCAACTGAAGAATATAATAACTCAAGTTCCAAATTTCTTAAACATAATCACCATAAGCATCGATTGCTAATCAGTCTAAATTTAGATGCTCAACCATTAACTCAATTTACTAAACATTCTTTAAAGAAAGCTTTTTACTAGGTCACGAAACAGTCAAATGTGTGGCTTATATAATAGTCTATCGACAATAAGAACTACAAAAGAACAGTCTCAATTCCCTTTGTTGAATGTAAGAGAGAAAACAGAACCGTACAATGGGTATTCAAAAATTGGCATAAAGCCATACCTGTAACACGTCAATAGCAATCAGGTCGGTTATCGCTGCCGTTGCCGTCAATATGTGACCTTGTTCGTTTTACTGTGCCAATATCGTAATCAATTTCAAATATCCGAAAACGTACTCTAGAACTACCTAATTCGATAAAACTATTCGTCGATTTCACCTCGCCTCAGTTTCAGGACGCGGCTTTAAAAAAGGATACTTCATGTTAGTGAAGTTACGTCAATGCAACTTAAATGTAAACTCATATTGATCATTTATAAGATGACATGACTACAAAGGTTCAGAATCAGTAAGCGTTATGTTATGCCACTTTTAATGACTTAAAACTAGGCATCCTGACTATTCTGCTCCCTTTATCTACCCCTGTGATGTAGATCTATACATTTTAGACGGAACTACACGTGTTTTTTACACCATTCTTTTATAAATTTATTAATATTACTAGCTTTTTGCCCCGCGACTTCGTCCGCGTGGACTTCATTTTTTGCATCCAGTTTATATAATACCAAAATACCGAAACACTATCTCAACTTCTGTTTTTTATATTTATAATCCCGCGGGCGTTGTAAATGACATAAAGGATATTGAGGCTTTTTAAGTGATTGTTGGGCGATGCAGTTTGTGACCCATCACTAACAACCTTTATTAACCTATCTTTTATCAATATATTTCCAAAATTGGATGAAGAATTAGTATCTCCGAAGCTATGGCTACCCTTTTATGGAATTTATGGTTGTTAGCATATACTCATGAATGATTGATAGATGGATTTCATAAATTCAATCGCACCAAGTTTTATTATAAAATGTAAAAAAACTCTATATTAACTTTCATTTGCTATATCAACCCGTTAGGGGTTGAGTTCCAAAAATTCCTTTTTAATTGTTCATAAGAATCATGAAACAAATATACCAAGTTTTTATGTTCAGAAATGAGAATATCTTTAGTAAAGACAGATACGGATAGTAGTTTGGCGCTGCGGCGACGGCACGGTGCTGCCCCCTACACTGACCGTTGGTGATAGTGGGAGAGCTTGCAGCAATTGCTCGGCAATGTAGGGATGATTAGTGGTGGATCTCCTTCCAAAATAATCGCTAAATTGAAGGGATAGTGCTTGTTATTATTATATATATAAGCTAACAAAACATTTTTTTACAAAAAGCTTGAATTACCTGAGATACGAACCCGGGACGATTGATTCATAATAGTTCTAATTAAATATTCATAGTAGTTAGTTATACCGCTACGCCACGGAGACGTTACCGGGGCGGTGTCAAATTTTTATTACGCTTTATTTCATATTAGTCTTACTATTGATAAACAAATGTGTCATTTAAATTGATAAAACCCCTTCATCTTTCCAAAATGAACATTAACAAAGTGTCTGATGTGAATTCCATCGATGATAAAAATAATCGCTGCAATATTTTGAGCCATATATGAGTTAAGGTTTTTTGATGTTCCTATGAGAAGAACTCTTGCGGATTCCTTAGTTTCAAGGAATCGTCGTCGTTTCATTTAGCTTCTAAATTTACATGTTAATATTCGTTTGCAATATAAGTAGATGTAAAAAAAATGTATACGATAAAAAAATAGTACATCATCCCTCGGGAGTTCCTTATTTTCGGGGATCCATTACCGTACCATTAAGCTTCTAAATTTTGATTTTTATATTAGTTTACAATATTTTACGTTGTTTTAAACGATACACAGCGCCATCTCCAATGCATCCAGCAAGCAAACCATATTTTTGATTTCCCGTGGGAACATATTTTTTCCGGGATAAAAAGTACCCTATCATTTAATTTAGACTTCTAACAACACGTCTGAAAAATTTCAAAGCAATCGGTTTAGTATTTACGGCGTGAAAGCGGAACAAACAAACAAACAAACTCACTTTCCCATTTATAATATTAGTATGGATTAGTCTTACTATTGATAAACAAATGTATCATTTAAATTGATAAAACCCCTTCATCTTTCCAAAATGAACATTAACAAAGTGTCTGATGTGAATTCCATCGATGATAAAAATAATCGCTGCAATATTTTGAGCCATATATGAGTTAAGGTTTTTTGATGTTCCTATGAGAAGAACTCTTGCGGATTCCTTAGTTTCAAGGAATCGTCGTCGTTTCATTTAGCTTCTAAATTTACATGTTAATATTCGTTTGCAATATAAGTAGATGTAAAAAAAATGTATACGATAAAAAAATAGTACATCATCCCTCGGGAGTTCCTTATTTTCGGGGATCCATTACCGTACCATTAAGCTTCTAAATTTTGATTTTTATATTAGTTTACAATATTTTACGTTGTTTTAAACGATACACAGCGCCATCTCCAATGCATCCAGCAAGCAAACCATATTTTTGATTTCCCGTGGGAACATATTTTTTCCGGGATAAAAAGTACCCTATCATTTAATTTAGACTTCTAACTACACGTCTGAAAAATTTCAAAGCAATCGGTTCAGTATTTACGGCGTGAAAGCGGAACAAACAAACAAACAAACTCACTTTCCCATTTATAATATTAGTATGGATAAATAATCCCAAATAAAAAGACTAATACTAGGACTAAAAATAGGTTAAAATATATAGTTTATCGTAGTAGAGTGGAGTCAGACAACTTTTTTTAAAGAAAAATATATGATATTATGTTTCAAATGTTTTTATTATTGGTTCGAGTTTTTAAGATTTGTGTTTATGCTATTAATCATTTGGATTTCCTAATAATTTCATCCATAAAATTGAATGTGAAATTATGTAACAAGCACTCTGATTGCCTTAATATCTAATTACTTCGCGTAACCTTGCTCATTTTATTAAAACGTAAATATATACAACCGAAAACTGTCACTGAGCAAAATATGACCTCAATTTTAATCTCAAATACATCCTAAACAATTAATTAATATTCATAATTGATCATATAAAAAGAACAATGGAATTATTTCAATTATTATGAAAATTTAAAAGTACAAGCTTATAAACCAGCCAATAAATCTCGTAGCAATTACCTGTATTGTTAATGTACAGAATAAATTTGAAATGTTTTATAAATCTTCCTTAAGCAATAAAATCTTCCCAAGCAGCCTTACAAAATTTAGGTCCTGGTTGATATGCTGCTATTGTGCAAACAGTTTATGATTTGTTAATATGTGTATTGGATAATAAAACTATTTCAATGGTGTAGTTGCTCAGCTTATTTAATTTAATGCTTTCAACAACATTACAAATACAATTACATCATATAACTGAACTATTTTTTATTTTTATTATTTGTTGGGGTTTTCATCTCTTTGAAAGCTATCTGCATATGCCTTATAAAGTGCTAAATAATTATAGATACATACACTCGAAAACAATATGCCTTCTCACGGCGCAGCTGAGTTGACTAAATTATATATTTAATGCAAAGGTAGAAGAACTAAATAATATGAAAAATATACATAAGCTCAAACTAAAGCAGTCCACAGCTCCATATCTAATTAGTTACTGAAAATTTCACTTGAAATACAAAACGTACAGCAAGACAGCAACACATTTGTTGCTTAGAAAATTGAGGTAAGTAAACCAGAGTGCATTTAGGCGGAGCGGAGCGGCGGCGGGGCGGGGCGGGGCGGTCTGCTGACATGGATTCGAATAGGAGCGCGGTGCGAGAGAAATCTTGGGCACTCGTGTACTTCATGTGCTCCTTTTGTCCATCATAAATAAAGACACGACGTCGCATTTCCTTTTCTTCCTTTACTTTTACCTTTTTAATTCGTACATACATATAGTCACGGATATAAATCACAAATAAGGGTAGCCAGATACTCAGAATAAGAAAGCCCTTAACCACATTTGGAAGATTAGCGGGGGGGGGGGGGAAATTGAAAAATAGAGAATGGTTGGTGATGGATCTCCAGTCGCATCCTCCAAAAATTGTTTAAAAAGCTTCAAAACCCTAACTCACCTCTTGGGATAACTACGAGGAGAAATGGGGAAGTGCTATTTAATTCTAAGTTGTTATTACACAGTTTTTTTAGTAAACATTAGTTCATAACGTTCTTAATGTAAAGCTTACACATTCTCTGCACCTTACTGACTAAAGATATTTAATATATCGCGTTAGGATAATAACGTACGTGATACCGAGCTTCAATTTTAGAAGGCGACCTTTAATGACACCATTTTGTATATGATTTACTGTTCAAAACATACACCTTTGTTTGATAGCTTTTAGCTGTAACTGTAATACTATAGGATTACAATACTGTGTCTACTTTTCGTATTAGTTTTTTTTACCTTTTACAAAGACTACAATATATTTAAAGTTAGACCTTTATGTCGAAATATTTTTCCTTCTTTTTTAAATATACATACATATAATCCCTAGAAGGGGTAGCTAGAATTAGAAATTCCTTAGCCACTTTTAGAAAGTTGAGTAATGAAAAGATAGTAAAATAAAGGTTGTTGGTGATGGGTCTCCTACCGCATCGCCCAAAAATCCCTTAAAAGCCCCAATACCGTTAGTCGCCTCTTACGTACACCCACCGGAAGAAATGTGGTAGTGCTATTCTAAGCCGACACTACACAGCGTAAATATGTTTTAAATATGTGGTAGAGTTATTGTAAATATGTAAGTATGTAAAATAAATACAAAATACCTGTAATTGATCAATAGATATTGTAGACAGCAGAATAATTTGATAGTCTGTATTTCTTAAATGTAAGCATTCTCTACTGACGCAGTGTTCCAGATTCTTGTGCTGAAGAATTTAATTTGCAACATCGCACGAGATGGTACTGACACATCTTTAAAATTAAGGATGGAAACTGGGACTCATAATGGGTACGAGTAGTTCATAATCATAACATATCAGGTGAACGTCAATATTTTAATTGAGACTCAATCTATGATGCGTATGGTATAGATTTCAGGCAAAATATATTTCTTTAACTAGACAATCTTAAGCTTTATTGAAACTTTATATTTGACACATTATTTAATTCAATAATAGCTGTGTAATGTCAGCTTAAAATAGCACTACCCCATTTCTTCCGGTGGGTATACGTAAGAGGCGACTAACGGTATTGGGGCTTTTAAGGGATTTTCGGGCGATGCGGTTGGAGGCCCATCACCAACAACCTTTATTTCACCATCTTTTCCCCACGCAGCTTCCAAAAGTGGCTGAGGAATTTCTAATTCCTTAGCTCTGGCTACCCCTTCTAGGGACTTACAGCCGTGAGTATATGTATGTATGTAAGTTAATTCATTAAATAGATTGCGTCTTTTAGTAGGGTGAATGTTCAACTTTTCAGTGTGTCATATGACCCGGCAAGCGTGATGTTGACGGACGCCAATCAGCATAATAAAACAATGTGAATAGTTATGATTGGTATCGTACAGGACGCGCACACGGAAACGTCTAGTGATGATATTTTCGCCAGCTGACCTGCATTTCTCCCGCCGAGAGCGTCCGCGCCCCGCATCCCGCGCCGTTCTGTAACGCTCTGATTTGTGTACTTTTTACAAAAACGTGGACTGGTTATGCTGATGAATATATAGAGCACCGTGTTCTATGAAAACATGTAAATATGTTTTGTACACTAATTAGGTTATTTTTTATCATCTCAAGTTTGTGTATTATGTATTATTTTTAGAAGTATTTTGTTAAACAGCGATAGGCGATAGGGCTTGCCCCTATCACGTGAGAACACTGTACAAGCAAAACGTGGGCACTTCTAAAACCACATGACATCAATGTGATATGTTGTCAAGAAGTATTAGTTACTCGGCCACTCTTTTAGGGATATACGGCGTGAACGTTTGGGCTTGAGAAAGTTGAGTTTGGGAGTATTTGCATACGTTCTGTTCTGATAATGGTGTGCGAAGTTTGTCATTACAGCTAGAGTGGATTTTATGGACAAAACCAAGTTGAGGGTTTTAAAGAGCTGAGCACTCTTATAACTAATTGCTCCCGTTTGTCATTTGACTATTGTATCTTATAAATTTATTCACTTGTTAATAAAAATAATAATGTGTGTCAGTAATAATAATAATCAAATACACTTTCTTATGGGCTGCACCAAACAGAGTCTGACATGAAGAACTAAATTACAAAATTAAAAAATATGGACTGGGTCATACATAGCTAGGTAGAAGGTGTGTATTAAAATTTTCGTTCATGATTCCACATGGTCCGAACCAAACAGCTTTAAACTCAAAAATTTCGAAAATTAATTTACTTTAAAAAATACATATTCTCACAGCTATAAATTGAAAAAGGGAGGAAGGCTTCAGAGTAAAAAAATATTCAGAAACTTTTCGAAGTTTAGTAAAGAAAGGATTGTTAAATAAAGGTTGTTGGTGATGATGGGTAACCCTAGCCCCAACAACTCACCTCTAGTAACGGCCGCGGGTAATAATAGGTGAGTGCTATCTTAAGCCGACACTATACTATGTATTCATCAATAGAATATAAGATTATTTCCACGTGTAAACGTACATAATCTCGAACAGCCAGAGCGAGAGTTGAGCGAGGGCTAACTTGCACTGTAAATGTCAAGCTTTCTGTGCCGTGATATGTAGTGAGCTCTCTGAACTAAATAGCTTCAAAATATCAGATAAATTTGTGGTTGTAAATCAGGTCACGTCGCTTCGGTGCTGCAGCAGAGATTTAGAAATTTTACAACCTCTCTTGTTCGTCTGAAATATATGATTTTAAATCATTGGAACTTGTTACATTGTGGTTCTTGTTCTTGTGTGTGTGTGCAGGTGTGTTCCAGACAAAAGTGCTGAAAACTTGGGAAACTTATCCTATCATTTTCTCAATATAATAAAGTGGTATTTATATTTATATGGTATAAATATTCACCTGTATGGTTTCATTAGGAAATCAGGTAGTACTCACCATTCGTAAAACTTTTTATCAATACACAAACTGTAAACTTCCTCATAGTTAAAATAAAGGAGAGCGTAACTGTTCTCAATATGGTGATTAATCTAAGAAAACGGATTTTCGGGTCCGATCCGGGATCGCAGGATCGATTCCCCAGAAAGAATTCTCATTTGATGCATACTTATTATACAATCGATGATTTGTTCCTAAACGTCGGATCTTTTTTATTTCTATAATTACATACATACATATACTCACGGCTATAAATCCCTAGAAGGGATAGCCAGATCTAAGGAATTAGAAATTTCTCAGCCACTTTTGGAAAGTTAAGCGGGGAAAAGATGGTAAAATAAAGGTTTTTGGTGATGGGTCTCCAACCTCATTGCCCAAAAATCCTTTAAAAGCCCCAATTCCGTTACTCGCTCCGTACACCCATCGGAAGAAACGGGGTAGTGCTATTCTAAGCCGACACTACACAGCAAAATTGTATAATTACACGACAAATTATTATTGTTCCTTAATGAATAAATTTAATGCAATTTCAGTGTATGCATTTCAATCCACGCGAAGCCTTTGTATATTTAGAGGCCAGCAACTTGCACTCTTATAGGCGTAATGAATGTGTTCGATATTAGTGTAGGCGAGTATGAAAGTGGCGGTCACGTTGCCGCGGTGCAAGCGTCCACGCTGCCGAGCACGTGGCGTACTCTACGATAACAATAGCACTTATCTTTGTACTAGCACCAAAATGCGCATATAGCTCCTGTATCAATTGAGCCGATGCTAAATTGGGACAGAAAATAAAACTCAAATGCAGCAGGGTTTGATTTTCTATGAAAACATGAAGTGACCAGATCATATTTTTATTTCCCACTTCTTTTACCATATAATTAAACATATTCCTGTGAAATTGGATTGGTCATTTGAAAAATTCGTTGTACTTATGGCTTGCTTGTGGGATTAAATCGTTGTCGACCACAGTACCCTCAATCACCTGCAAAGCCTGATCTCTGAATGAAATCCGACGTTTAACAGAACTAGAACAAGGCAAATGAGATTTCATTATAATTAAAAGCTAGATTATAATTATAATGAATCTGACTCAACGGTTTTAATTTCAATGTACAGAGGACCACATCAAAATAATCATATTGACGGAAAAAGGCGTCCATACTCGTTTCACAATTGATAACTAAAGCAGTTTAATGATATTTAAGTAGTGCTCTTCTTGAATAAGATAATTTAAGTTAGGTGAATCCATCTAAATCAGCTCCATTGTACAAGGTACATATAGTTTATAGCCCCCTCATTGTAAATGCGCATACCTACTCCATCCAATTTAATCCAGACCCGGAAACGTTACGTTACGTTTTACATGTCGACAATTTTGATAAATTGGACAATCAGAACAATCTAATCTTTTTATTATTTGTACATAAACATCCGCCATTGGGTGAACAGATGAGATAGTCTAGTGTAAAATCGTTTGTACTGATTTAAATAGTTATGCGAACTGTTTTGATTTTCGTACCCTCTTCTTAATTTAACCAAAAGCTATGCTTTTGATAATGTTTAAGAACTACCATGTTCATTACCAGTCCTATTGCTTTTGTAGGTTTTGGTATTCTTTTACCTTAAGTAAGTGTAAGTAGAAAGAAAATACTGATATTGATTTTCGGAACATTGGTCAATATTCAAGAAGAATGACAATATCGAGCACGTGGCAGGTAATATGGCGGAAAATACCCGATTAGCGTGGCGCGGGCGGGGCGGCGGCGCGGCGGCGGCGGCGGGCGGTGCGCGGATAACACGCTATGTAAATGGAAGTATTCCACCTAGGGCAGGCGAGCAGACGTCATAGAGCGAGTACGCAGTGCGCAAACATGTTTACCACTCGCCAAGTTCAAGGCCCCAGCCAATGACTGACTACGTATATTATCATTATAGAACGTTTTTCCTCACTTTGATTTGACCATTACTTTGTTAAGGACAATTCAATTTGAAGGTTAAATGAGTTACTTGAATTTAGTCGACATTTAATATGCACATAACATTTCTGGGATCATTTGTAGAGGTGGCGATTTGTCCTCTGAATTTGATTTCAAGAACAACAAAAAAAATTTGAAGGTCATACTAAATATAAGCAGCCTTGGATTCGCCGTCAGTAACACAGGCGGGAGTCTAGAGGTGATCTCAGACGCGACATTAATTTAAATTACTTATACGACATACATATATTTAAATTACTATGGCTTTGTGATGCAAAATCGTTGAATGTTGAGTTTAAAAAAAACAAGGTGAAAAGACACGAGTCTGTTGCTCCTGACATTGAACATGCTTCCTGTATATATCTTCGTCTACCTACAGATACAGATTATGGTCTGTACTCAACTCAGCCTAGAGCGGCAGAGTGGAGTGGGGTTGAAGCGCCCGCCAGCCTCCCGCTCGCAATCTGTACGGGACGACAGACAGGTCGATCGACAGTATATAGTAGAGAGAATATATAGCTGGACATTTTGTTTTAAATATTAGATAAAAATATGCCTTTGTTCATAATATTGGTAATATTATGAGATACTCGTATAAACCATAGAATAGACGTTGTTATATAAATTAATATGACTAATAAAAAGTAAATAAGAGTATATTATTCAAAGGCTAGATAACATGAGAATTAAATATTGAACTAATATTATTTTATAAATTGATCAATTGTTAAGTGATTAATATAGACAATGAGGATCTGAAAATACCGTTAGTAGATGCGTCACACGGCACAGAGTACTCTAGAGGTAGAGCACGCGGGCGCGGGCAGTGGCGGCGCGGCGGCGCTTGCCGATCGACACGCCGACGACCTTGACTCTTGAAATAGTCTTCCGCCTCACACCACACCACTGCGAAAATATCGCTAAGGATGACGCCACAAGGGCAATCCAATACTCCTGAATTGAACACACCTTATAAGGAAGCAATAACGTATAATCAATATCTCTACATTTATTCATTACATTACAGCTGAGATATTTACATAGAGTTGTACACATTGGCCGATATAAATCGTATTTGAAGACTTTATGTGTCAATGTAATACAATAAGCAATATTTTATAGTTAATTTTTTCGCAACATTTACATATTGATGTTTTTTATTTCTTATACAGATTTTTTTTTTTAAATTGTTTATGGAATGATTTCAAGTCATAAGTCAATCTATTTTCTCCGCAAAGACTATTATTTGCAAGTTTGTAACTATACTTTTTAAATTTATTTTCCATCATATTTAATTTTAAGGGCTAAGCAATCAAGACTTTATTTATCAATAATTTTTATAACGCAATATAATTTATCAATTTGAATGAGCAAAATTTTTATGGACGTTTTATAAGTATAACGGTGGTACTCTTTATTCTATGCGCTAATTTTAAAAGACAAATAAGTCATCATTTCTAGAATCCCTTTGTTCTTAGTTTCAATTAATGACACTGATACGATTAATTTTACACTTATAGAAAATCAACAAACCCTAAGTTAAAGTAATTAATATTCCATTTTTATAAATCTTTCGGAAAAGGGGTAATATTTTTGAGATAATGTATGTATGTGAGTCTAGGTATATTATATCTTTATTGTATTCTTACTACATCAATAAAATTTTATTTATTTCTGTTTCTACTTACTTTCTCCTCATTTCAACTTATTGTTAAAATAATTAACCTGATAAAACCTTGCCATAAAACGGAATTGTCAACTATTTGAAATATCATATGGAATCAAACATTGTTTGCTTTAGGTTTTTCAACAGATATATTCTAAACTAAAAATTTAAAAAGTAAGTAATAGTATTTATGAAATATAAATGGTAGGTGAAGCATTTCGACCGAACCATCGGAAGAAAGCGTCATCAAACTAGAAAAAGACATAAAACAAGGAAACGGTTATCGCGTCGCGGACACGAGGTGACACTTACTACAGTTGACACCGCAAGTACATGATAAAAGGTCTGCGAGTGAAGGTCGGCCAGTGCTAATTACGTTGGCTGCACTGCGCGTGGACATTCTTTGTTTCAATAGTGATTAACAGCGAGGAATATCGAGCTATCAGGAAGCGTCCGCCGCTCCAATGTCAACGCACAAGGTCGCCGTTCTCCACTTCCCCTGACCCTCGCATCACTATCAGCTTCATAGCTCTATCTATACCTATACTTTTTGATACAGACGTTTTTGATATACTTCCTTGTTGAAACTACGGTTCAAAACGTAGATTGTTTCATGTAGAGATGAATTTTGATAGTGATCTTTGTCTTACTTTTGAGATAATTCAATATGATTACTGAAATAAGTAGGAGTTTTAGTTTCAGGTGATAATTAGTCACATTTGAAATTAGACGGATCAGGGAATCTATTATGAAAGATTGCAGGAGAAGAGAAGCATGCCCTGACGGACACCTTAGACGCCTTGGACTGCAACCAAATTAAGAAGCGATCTAGTAATATTCTGTGCCAGCCATACGTGGAACCTTAAAAATTATGGCTATATTAAATTTATTAGGATATGTTTAAATAATATTTGCGCAGTACGATCACAATTAACTGCGTAACTGTAATTATAGCAATAATAAATAAGTGTCACTGTGCGTATTTTGGTTTATTCCTCAGATATTGATTTTCCTGAAGGCTCTAATAATAAGGTATGGTCGTCAGGTAGTTTTACCTTGACGTCATTGTAGAGTGTTATCACCATTAACTATAATCACAAAAGCTGCAACCTTGAGCATGACCTTGGGTATTAATGTTGATATTTCGCGAAACTCACAAACATCGTTTATTCCGATTAGATAAAAGTATAGATAGTATTATTTTATTATGTTGTTACTCCAAACAGAGCAGAGTATTATCTTCCTTATTTAAAATGTAACCATATTGGTTGGTAGGAATAATCCTCGTATGTTTTTTCTCAAACTTAAACATTCATGCCGTATATCTCCGATGGGGTTGACAAAGGTTCTAACACGTGACATTGTCACCTGGTGTTCAGAGTACCCACGTTTTGCTTGGACAGTGTACTCACGTGATAGGGGCAGGCCTATCGCCGTTTTGTACGAACACACTGTCACATGACAAAGTATAATTTAGCCATGTGGTCCCTCACTATTAACAAACATGATAAATTAACCACCCATATGACTTTTAGAAAAGACAAATTCGTGTAGGCTCGACCCGGGATTTGAACCCCCAACGTCGTCATGGTAAGCAGTGCTCTACTTCACCGCGCTACGATGTTTTGTCTCTAGAATTATTAGCATCCGATAGAAATAGTTATCGTTGAGAATTCCAAAATGCATGTCTTCTTGCTTTATACTGCTGAAAAAGTATTTAAATATATTTAATCCTTTTTATGATTTCCTATAACTCTTTACTTCTTTTCCTGTGACGATTTTGCAAATTGATTGACAGTACTACATATCTCATAAAAAGCAAAAATAAATGTGAAAAAGCTTATTTAAAAAATAAACTGCATTTGAGTGACACCTGCCAGATATCAGTATCAAATAACACAGCCGACTTGCAAATCTAGTCGAAATAATAGGTAGTTTCTAGTTTCGCGGATACGTAATTTTTGTATGTTATATATGGCCACGAGGCCATATTAGCTAGGAAGTGGAACTATTTAACCTCGAACTTTATTGTGCGAAAAACTGTTGGTGATTGCGACGGATTTGGCTCCAATGCCTCCCCGGCCCCCGCCGGCCTACGTCAGCTACATCGTGACTTTGAATAGAAGGCCTTGAACTAACTTCTGGTTTGATAACTTTTTTAACTAGGCAGACTAAATCAAAGTGTACGCACGTCATATAATGTCATGTAAGATTTGAACTACATAGTTATTTATCAATATATAATTGATGATCTTTTTAATAGTAGTCATAGTATTAGTCTCTTTCTCCCTCTTTTATTCCTTGACATCTTGTTCTCTTAGTTAATTTTTATAATTTGCTTACCAGGATGAAAATAATCGGAATAGTCATGAATCGTTGAAAAGTTTTGGAAGGGATAAAATATTGAGTGAAAATGGGTTCCTTGCGTCATCGGTGGAAGAGTTGCAAGTAAAGGAGAATGTTGCATAAGTTGAGGGTAAATTTAAGTAAAAACCAAAACAATGGTTTTTGATAGAGATCAAAATATTACAGGATGCGTTATTGAGATTGAAGAGAAACAACAGTGGAACAAGTGTAATTGTTCCTATATCCAAGTTTTTTAACAGGGATAGAAGATATTGAAAGAATAGAGACTAACGGAAATGCAGACCAGCAGTATATATCATCATCACTCTTGTTAGTCGGTGTCGGAAAGGCCCGCATGGTACAAACCACTATCAATGCACTAGGTTATGCACTAGCACAACGCTGTTTTCCTTCCTAGGTTTTTATAGGGCAGCGAATGTCGGGAGTGGCAGAGGATAAGCATGAGAGTAGAGTGAAAGCAGTAGAGATGATATCGCTCGGAAAAGTCAGTAGCGTTGTGCTCAAAAGGGCAGGGTCCAAGGTATGTAAAACAAAAGCTCGTGTATAAAAAAATTGCTGAATTGAAATGAAACTCAAGAGGTGTACCAGGATTGTACAAAGTCCTGATCTATAGAGTCTACCTTCCCCGATGGAAATGAATGGCGTGAATATATATTTTTGTACGCATATGTGGTGATATATGAAGTTCGGTTCGTTATTTTGAGAATCATGAACGAATTAAAAACATTTATGTTAGATTACAATTTCATCAAACAAAGGCGATAATAGCGTAAAGACTTGTTATGGTAACATTCTCATTGTTCCCTTACAGCTGACTTCTTATATGAAAACGTATCAATTATCGATGATGGTTTCCAAAACATACAATGCTTACATAACTGACATACTATTTGCAAAACGCAATGCAAATAAACTATTCCCAAATACAGCCAGAGGTACGGATTCAAATCCTGAATCGGCCTACACATCTAGTTGTTTCTTAAGATATATCGAGAGGTGAATGTATTGACCAAAGTAGAATCGAATTGCCCCTTTTATTAAATACAAAAAGAAAAACAGTGAACATTAGTTTAAAAAATCAAAAGACAATAGAAATTTAATTCAGTACAATATTGAAATAACTGCATTATTGGTATTACAAAAATAAAAATAAATTGTTCATTTCCATATGAGACTTATTGAGATTTCGTTAGGTTGAAAAGTTCCCGAGTCCCGATTATTAATGTCGGTATCTATATGTTACAGTCTAAATAAATGTTAATTAAATATGAATGGTTACAGTAGCGCTGAAATGGAAACAAATATTTGCACGTGTAATAATTGACGATAAATAACTGTGTAAGGAACTATTAGATAATAACATAATTATTAATAAGTTTAGATTTCCCGAGTTGTTATCAAAACAATCAGTTTCTAGAATGTCTCTAAGCAATCAACTAATTCAAGTTGACCTTAATCTTGAACGATACTGACTCGAATTTCCTTATCTAGCATAAATAACTGATATAGCTATTTGTTCGTTCTCCAACAAAACTATCTTACTAACGTTTATAACATCCCAATTAACAATTTAAAGTCGTTCAATAGTTAAGTTAACGTTATTTTGTTACCAATGTTCGTAAAAGCTATGTCACACTAATGTTATAATAACGTTTACTAAACGCGAAAAGGGCCCCAATTATACGACCTTCAATGTTGTATAATGGTCATACAAAAGTCAGAAGATGACTCCGTTAAGGTCATTTAAAAGTCGTGTGAACGTTTATGAATTACCACTTTCATCGCGCAGTAGTCGCACCGTAACTTTACAACCACCTGTTTGGTTATATTGCGGTCGTACATATGTTTTTGAATTATTAAAACGTTTTATACGAGTCTAGTAACAACCCCTGAAAGGCTGCTTAATATTTCTTGTTAGTTGTTATTTTTATTTGAAGATTTAAGTACAAGATAAATAATTACAAGGAAGTAAGGGAAAAGAAATTAGAGTATTATGTGACTTTCATATTTTGCTTACAATATTTGTATTTAATACCGTTTAGTTCGACTGGGAATTTAAGTTTTACGATAATATACCTATGTAAATACAATTCATATTTTCATGCCCCTTCTTAGTTTTGTGTTGAAAACATCATATTTTTATTACCAAAAATAAATTTATTTTTAAAAATGTCAGACATATTGCTTTGGTTGCATACTTACCTCTTTATGACGTTTTAAAGACACAAAGTCTTTTTAAGGTTATTTGAAGACCATGCAATACGCCATTAAAGGTAGCTATTAGGGTTCCTTATAACATTTAATTATTTTTTTATAGCAGTTAGTTTCAGCAGTACAGATACGCAGAAGAAAAGCAAGACCTGATGTGGAGGTCTGAAAGCCGGGAACCTCCACATCCAGTCTTAGTTTTTCTGCGTTTTCATACTATAACAATATTCGTTAATTAAAATTAGATAAATCGCCAAATGTAAAAGGTATGTAAATGTATTTTTATAATAGTTTTGTTTAATGTGTCTACATTAACCTAAATTAATTATCTTTAAATTTATTTCAGGTAAAACCCATTCTTAGCAAAAGTAAAGAAAAATTTATAAGTACTTTGTCACCCGGTGTTCAGAGTACCCACGTTTTGCATGGACAGTGAACTCACGTGATAGGGGGCAGTCCTATCGCCGTTTTGTACGAATACACTGTCACATGACTAAGTACAACTCAGCCATGTGGGTTTCCTCACGATGTTTTCCCTCACAGTTAACAACCATGATAAATTAACCACACATATGTCTCTAGAAAAGACACATTGGTGTAGGCCCGACCCAGGATTTGAACACTAGTCGTTTGCACGATAACCGAGTGTTCTACCCACTGGGCTATCACGGTTGTCTATCGGATATATGGTTGAATATTTGTATCATATTCTAATTATTATTTCAATAAGCATACAATTTCCTATTCATGATTTCACATGGTAATTAAAATACTTAAAATCAATAATTATATTTATTTTATTTTAATTAAATCCTTAACAAAGTATGGACGAGAGGAACAAAATATACATATTCATTATAAGGAATGCTAACAATTTAACATTTGACATTCTCTACAAAATACGTAGATTCCGATTTAATGATGTTATTCATATCACACATATGTATAATATAAACTTTTGAGTGCATGATGAGAAATTTTAGAGTCAATAGTCCAATATTTCAAATCCTCCTGAAAGGTATTGTATTTTTCATTATCTGTATCCAAGATTATATTATTCATTTCTTTTTACTGGACAGTGACAAGACAATGATCACTAAGATAGTCTTCTAAAAATATACAAACATACCATATACATATACTCACGGCCACAAATCCCTAGAAGGGGTATCCAGAGCTAAGGAATTAGAAAATCCTCGGCCGCTCCTGGAAAATTGAGTGGGGAAAAGATGGTTAAGTAAAGGTTGTTGGTGATGGGTCTCCAACAGCATCGACCAATAATCCCTTAAAAGCCCCAATACCGTTAGTCGCCTGTTACGTACAGAAACGGGGTAGTGCTATTCTAAGCCGACACTACACGGCGAGAAATTAAAAACATTACATTTCAAAAAATAATAATTATAATAAATACCAAAACAAAGATGACTGATGAAAAGTTTACCATATATTTTATGGTGGCCGCATTAGGAACACTTTTAACAAATTCAACTGTTTAACTGCTAACAAAATTAAATAAAATATCACATGTATTAAATAAAACCATTTTAACATTACTATTAAAATTTATCAATCAATAAAACAATTACTGATATAAAGAAAATTCGATATCGTAAAAAATCCTTAGCGATATTTTAATACTTAATAAACTAAATTAGTACTGAACCATTTGTTGCTCTTGCGTTGTACCCTTTTCTTCTTTAACATTATTTGAGGTTAATACCAAGGTAGCCTTGTACTTTTTAATAATTCGTAATGTCGAGATACTGTTTTTTTGAAAGCTCCACTATGTTTAAGTTTTCTCCATGAATAATTCGATATCATTTTTCGCATCAAACGTTACGTAAATATGGCGGCCAAGGCGTTTTAAGGTCAAAACTTAACTCTAATGTGACTACAAAGTCAGGGCATGACATTAAGTGGACATAATGTAATATAAAAGTTATATTTGAGTTGTAATCAAACAACCAAGTCATTTAAGGGTCTTAAATTGACTGCAGTATGACATACTAGTGACCGTTTTATAAACGTCAATGTTAAAACCTGTATACAACTACTGCATTATATAAATGTCATATAATGGTTTGCCAAGCACCAAATTTTGACAGTTGGAAACGTTTATTCGACTGTAACGTTAGTATGACTATTGCGTGGTCGTACAAACGTATTAGCTAAAACTTAAATAAGACGTTATATACTTTAGTCTTGCCAACGTTGCTATGACTAGTTTAATATTACATATTCGTCGCACGACTAAATAGTTAAATTAAATACGTCTATAGGACCTAGTAATCATCTAATTACTGTTATAGGACAGCTATTCAACTTTATGTCGAACAAATAATGACTTATACGACGTTTTTGTTTATTGGGATTAACATAGACACCAATTAGTCAGACACAAAAATAAACAAATATGTCATTAGGCAACTTTTGTTGATTCTGTGAATTGTGTTGTATTGCTGATGATTGTTTATAGATTTGTATTATATATCTATCCTAACTAAGTATCCGTGGTTCGTTTTACAAAAATACAAATTTGGAACCCGGGAGGCATATGCCCACAAAAACACATCTATATTGTGTTTAACATTACATACATATACTCACGGCCATAAATCCCAAAAAGTTGTAGGAAGAGCTTCAGAGATTAATCTCAAAGCAAAATCTTAATATAGATTTGATTTGATACTTACTAAATGCTGAATCCGCATCAAACAGGGTGGTGTATTTCAGATCGGCGGTCTGAAACTAAAAGGCATACGAAAATCTGCTGTATACATATACTTATTGATTTTAAAAATTCTGCGTTAATACTAGTACATCTAAAAGAAACTGATACTCTGCTCTTTGCTCAGCAGTTATCCTTACTTCCAGTTTTGATAACTTGAGTGAAAGTTCTTTTAAGTATGCAATGTTTCTTTTTATAAAATATATGACGTGGTTCAGAACAACCTTGATAGTTCAGTGCGAATACCACCTCTTGTCATGCAGAACACATGAGTTCTCATTCTAAGTCAGGTCTACACAAATATGACTTTTCTTTAGTCATATTTTTTTTTAATTTATCAGGGTCGTTTGCGATGAGAGAAATATCGTGAGGCTACCAACATGGCTGAGTTTTACACTCTGTCGTTTTTATTTAGTCATATGACAGTGCATTCGTACAAAACGGTGACAGGCCTGCCCTCATCACGTGAACACACTGTCCAAGCAAAACGAGGGTACCCTGAACGCCAGGTGACAAATTATCTCGTGAAGTTCATAAGAATTAGTACCTTTGCCGCCCCTTCGGAGATTTACAGCGTGTACTTTGAGTTTTGAGTTGGGAGTTTGAGAATTTATTCTTTAGTTTCAGACTTATCAAACCCGACCAAACTAGATAGGTCATCAAATCATCTGTATCAAGTGCTATGTGAACGTTTAACTAATTTGTCCTGTTACGTCAGTAGTCATACGGAACATAATGCGCAACCAACGTAGTAGATAAACCGAGCAAATTCCGCAGCACAGATATCGTTTAAATAACGTTATTGTATTTCCTTGTTGAAGAGTATCATTCGCTACGCAAATAGTAGCAAACATGAAAGACGATGGTGACCGTGAGCGAGCTGATGAGAACGATTCATTAACAAACAGACCAGTTCACGTAACATCTACGCTCTCGGCTTCTCGTTTCCTTATTTGTCTTTTATATTCTTATTTTGCAAAAATCACATTATGATACATACATAATATTATCTCCAAGGTCAACGTGACCTTTCAAACAAGGAAACGATTTGATGTTTCAGCGCGACTGTTTATGTTACAGGCTAAAAGTAACGTTGGAAATTCAGTTTTTACGTCATTCTTTACTTTTGGTTATCTTATCTTTTTGTGTAATTTGGGAAGCAAGGTCCGAGCTGTAAGACTTGATTACTTCCTAGACTAAAGTTTTGTGATTCTTCGTTTAAATTTAGATAATTTAATGCCAATGACATCATTGACGATCATAAAATAGGGTAGTAATACCCAAATTATTATATGTTATGCAAAATGAGTCTTTTAAGATCGATTTATCAGTGTAAAAAAGCTGTGAATATATTTATGTATTATGAGTATGATGTAGCCATATTGACTTCAGAGTGACAATAGTAAAATAGATACTTCAAATTACTGCGAAATGGCTCTTAAGACTTATTGTAATTGTTACTGAATTAATATTTTGTTAAACTAAAAAAACACTCCATGTCTCTCCGAAGGGCTGGCAGAGGTACTAATAGTACTGAACATCACGTGACATTATAATCGCCTGGTGTTCGAAGTACCCACGTTTTCCGTGGACGGTGCCCCATGTGATAGGGTGCAGGAATACACTGTCTTTTGTACGAATACACTGTCGCATTACTATATGTACAACTCAGCCATGTGGGTTTCTTCATGATGTTTTCCCTCACCGTTTATAACCACGTTAAATTAACCACACATTAGGGCCAACTCAGGATATGAATCCCACGCTCCTTTGCATGATAGGCGGGTTGGTCTAACTACTGAACTATCTCGGTTGTTTATTTGTAAATATATTTTGTTCTGATGTAAATACATATATATCATCACCACAGACCATACACGGTCCCACTGAGATGACCATATTCCACCATGCTGGACTAGTGCGAATGAGCAGAATAAATGATTCAACTAATTTAAATGTCTAAAATAGTTTTTTTGTGTTTACCCACCCTTTGATCAAACCGGAGTCATTCGGGTCGTGAGCTGAACGCAATATCGCTAGAGCAAGGAGACTGTAAAAAAAATATTTAATATTATATTAAGTAAATACCCATTTACAAACTTAGTATCGATTAAATATATACATTCTAATTATGAGAAAATAAATCCTATAATTTAGTTCGGATGAACTAAATAATTGCAAACAAATTTGACCTTCATCACATAAAGAATAAATAAAAGAATAACGTCGCATTGTACACGTACACGTACGGCGTACACGCGTCAAGTAAAGCAAGGAGAAGTGGAAAATAAGACAATGCACATTGTAAAGTAGGTGCACATGGGAAATGTGTGTCAAGTGGACATGTGGTGAGCCAGGGCCGGGGCGACCGGTGGGCTCCAGCATCTGCCGCGAAACGGGGTCATCACTACCACACACACACATGCCACTTTGGTTCAACGAAAAGTTAATTGCTCTGACCTAGCTCGCAAAAGAGTTGTAAAAACGCGAAGGTCTTTCAGCGGTAAGGGGAACTACGAAAAGGGGTCAAGTGTAATGTTCTTCCAGTGACCTCATTATTTACCTCGCCAGTATTTCAAGGCTGCTGTTGTATAGTAAATCTATGTTTAAATTACTATGTACATCACATTCGATAAATGCAGTGCAAAGCATAAATTTGTGTATTAAAATGATCGCTTATTGTATAATAAAATAAACCAAAAAAAACACTTATCTACATTTTGAAACATTTCAGGCTTTCATATATCAAGCCATAAATATTTCAATATTGCTGTTTTTTTATACCTACTATATTATAAAAACAAATAGGTAGCTTTGTATGTTCTGAGAAGATTTTAAAAAATATTTTACTAATAGATCGATACGTTATTTCTGAGATTGCAGCTTTATTTATAACTAGTGGATCGTCCCAGCTTCGCACGGGTAGCGTTGTTTTTTTAAATATCTGAGGTTTCTTTCTTCAGTCACTGCTCAAGCATTGTGAAATTCAGCGCAATGTTTTCAATTTATTAAATTTATAGCACTCCCTAAACAGTGTAGTTTGGTGATTTTGAATGCGCTTTAATGAACGGTTCAGTATTTCCGTTTAATAGCAAATTTTGGTATAAAACGCTATGAAGTACTTATACTAAACAATAAATCATTACGCGATGTAGGATGCAACTACTGGCGCCATCTAATATGTTATATGTAAATTAGTAAAGATTTGGTTTTCACGGGCGCGATGGCTTATTTTATGTATAATTTCGGTGTTTCTCTACCGATTTCTATGATTCTTTTTTTTATTGAATAGGTAATAATGTTACCTTTTTTAAATTAGGGATGAGTGAGAGGTTTACAAACGTAAGAGTAAACTAATATAATCAAAATGTTCCGAACTGCTAAGCTATCAGGAATTACACGTGTTATTGTGAGTCAACCGTAAAAGATAGATATAAACTGTTGAGATTTTTTTTTAGATAATTTTATGAAGAATATTTCCGTCATACATGATTTCTATGTAAGTTTAACCATTAAGGCTGCACACGCGACGGAAGCTTACAAAATGGAGTAACTTCTCCCGTTTTCCCAAAATTTCCCAAAATTCCCCTTTACTACTCGGTTGAAAAGTATACAAAAACCTGCCCAGGAGTATGAAAAATAATTGTACCAAGTTTAGTTGAAATCCGTCGAGTAGTTTTCGTTTCCATAAGGAACATACAAACCGACAGACAGACAGACAGAGAGACAGACAGACAGACAAAAATTTTACTGATTGCATTTTTGGCATCAGTATCGATCCCTAATCACAACCTGATAGTTATTTTGAAAATATATTTCATGTACAGAATTGACCTCTCTACAGATTTATTATAAGTATAGAAGAAGATAAAAAACCCCGGGCAAAGCCGGCATGGATTCCAAGTATATAGCACGAATGCGTACAAAGACGAATTCAATTAACTATGACCATGTGCCAACTTATACTAAACCACCTTGAAAATTTTAGCCGTCCCAAAGTTAACAAATTCCGTCTACTGTCTTAAATCCAGTTCAAAGATAATCGTAATTGTTCACGTTTTGCAAAGGACACATTTGAAGGTAGAAATTTGGCTTTATCAAAATATTATATACAATCTATATTTTTATCATAAAATACCAATACAGTAAAAGTAGACTAATGCATAAACGATAAACATCAAGGCAAAAGTAATTCGAGTGATCCTCGTCCCTGCCCAGCATTGGGGCCAAGGTCTCGTGAATTATGGATGTATGGATGGAACGAACCATTATTCCAAAGAGCTTTCGGCCGCAAAACAAACTCATTCATTTGCCTCGTTTTTTCTACGTCTGGCAAAACATCCACTATGCTTTTGTTAGGGAAAACTAACTGACACATAACTGCAGTTAGAATATAAAATCACTTGCAGTGATAAGACCGCCAATTGTATTTTTTCTTTTGTACTGAAATTTTGTTAATTGTGATGTGCAATAAAGAATTTTTCTATACTATTCTTTATGCGCTTATGTAAGTTTCCATTATAGCATATACTTTGACTTAACACCAATGTTATATGTTTGTGTGTCTCACAAAAATATCTTTTAAATTAAGATGTCAAACAAAGATTGAAGCAAAGAAAATAAATAAGCAAGATATTTAAAATACCGTTTTTTTTTTCCGGATATCCTCATTATTAAATGTAAGTTTCAGTATAAAATTAAAGGTCCGAGTTTTTTCTTGAATGGAGTTTTTTTTCAGCAATGCCCTTTGTATACTTTCATACAAATTTTGAGGATCACACGAGGGTATTGCCCGTTGACTTGCAATTGCAATAGATTGAAAAAAGTATATATACTTTAACGTATATATGTAATTAAAGTATATATACTTTAATTACATATATACGGCTTATAAGCCGTATATATGTAATTACGTAATAGATTATAAGTATTGAGTATATTACCATCGCAATAAGGATAATTTCTAAGGTCGCTTATTTGGTTGTTATTGAATAATATAGTCCAACAAACATAAAGAGTCCTTCATATTGTATACGACGGTAATTATTTATCAATTTATTAAGTCGTTCATTAAGAGTTATCGGTGTACTTATTATAATTTTGAAATTAAAAGATGACAGCTGCAAATCATATAAAATATTGGGATGTTTCGTATAATGTATTCTACATAAATATATGCAAAGTGCTGATGGTTATGTTTTGCACTAAGAATGTCATGTAAATTTTCTTAACTCTCCATGAGTAATATTTTTTTGCAATCAAACAAACTGATTTCCAATGTGCACGTAGTGTATAATTCTTTCATCAAAAGAACTTTACAAACTTCAGAAGTAACGTATCGTTACGCTTAATTCATAAACGGAGAGCAGTGATTCTGAAACCTTAGATATTGGTGAGAAATAGAACTACCGGTTCTCTAGTTATTTATAAAGCGGTTTATCGCTAAATACATTACCTATACACACTACTGCCTTAATATAGGGACGCAACAAAAATATTTTTTGCTATATATTTATACTAACATCTATTATGGTGCCGAACACATAAAATACATGACTCAAGCTCAAGCTGTTGTACTAATAAATAAAGAATAAATAATAATAATAAATAAATAAATAATAATAATGTAATAATCCCCACATGAGGTTTTCATGAACAAAAAGATTTAAATCAAGCTGTTGTAGTAAGCTGCTTTTCTATTAAAATTCCGTTCTTGGAAAAAGTAACATACGCTTTTCTATCTGCATTTCAGAATATCTAGTCTGCCAGCCCCTACATTTTAGGGCCTAATAATTAGGCTGAAGGGTTAATAAACAATTGGCTTGCATTTATATGGCGTCTTTATGAAACAATATGAACATCACAATTAAGAAACAAGTTTCGCAATATCAAAACTTTGTAGCACGTTTCTTTCTTTTGTCACCAGAGAAAATTAATTATGCTTTCATGAAATAGTTATAAGGCTTTTTTCTAGAATTTTGATTAAGTTTTTTTTTGTTTATGTAATAAGTCTGGACAACCAAACCAAAAAATTATAATTGTTAATTTATTGAATAACCATCTTTGTCAAAATGTTGGTTTGTTCTATTTACTAGAAATCGTAAAAAAATGCATAGACAGACTTTTAGAACTGGAAAACACCAATAACTTTCGGAAGTTTAGTGCCAAGATAATTAAATGAAGGATAGTTAACTGATGATGATGACTCACCGACAACATCGCCTATCTATACACGAGACTATCTCAAATTCAAATAAAATGAATTCATAGTGGTTACTTAAAAACTAAGAATCGCTCATCAAAATCCATCTCAAAGTCGCATTAGAACATTTATCAATAAACTTAAGAGCGATTCTCTGGTCGTTGTAACGTACTCCAGTCATAACTATTAAATGCCAGGTCCTTGATCTCTTGGTAAGACACGACGTCCACTTTCTCCCTAATTTGATCTATGTATGCTCTTCTTGGCCTTCCCCTTCCTCGCTTTCCTTCTTTCTTTCCCTCAACGATGTTTTTTATAAATTCGTTGCATCTTATCAAGTGGCCCATCATTTTACCTCGCCTGACTTCAATGATTCTCATCAAATTTCTCTTGGAACATTACCTTTTATATATTTCCATTGCCAGAAGTATCCATTGGAAAGAAACTTGCAGACAGTCCTTAGAATTTGGTGCCTTGCTATTGTTACCCGGTGTTATATTGTATAAAAAAAAGTTGTGAACATATTTTTCATCATATGCCTTTTGACGGAAGCTAAACAACGACCAAGATTTTATAAAATAATTCAATATTTTTAAAATACGCCAACTGGGGTAGTTTATTTAGTATATAGCATAAAGCATACACGGATGGCTCGACCAGTTAACCAGTGATCGATATACGAGTATACCTGTGCTTCAGCGTTCACTCTTTCTTTGGGAACTTTCACCCGCCTGAAACGCGGTTAATTTAGTACCACATATACTATACTGTGTGTACTACATAATTTTGTTCCGTAGTATCTTATCTCTTAGAATATACCACATTTCTTTTATTTTTTTGGCGATTTTTGGGCGATGCGGTTGAAGACTCATCTCATCACCAAAGGTGGTGCTTTACCTTTCCACTAAATTTCCAAAAGTTCCTAAAAAGTTTTGGCTCTGGCTACCCCTTTAGGGATCAATAGCCGTGAGTATAAGTATTGTTTATGTCTATTCACTACATTTTTAATTATTTGTATAAATGTGTAAGTACTTTATTTCTACCACCTTTTTCCCTATCAACTTCCAAATGTGGCTGAGGAGTTTCTAGCTTCTAGGCTCTGGCTACCCCTTTTTGGGATTTATGGCCGTTAGTAAATACATGTATGTGTAAGTAAGTTAAATAAAAATAAAAAATTTAATTATTTTCTAGATAATTCCTCATTCATCCATATATATTCCTCATTGTTTATTTAATGTGAATTGTTAAAATAAATTTAAAATCTTCCTTGATTTTAACGTAAGGTATTCGACGATTTATCTCAACTTAACCATATCCCCAAAAGGGTGGCGTAAGTACTAATACTTCTGAACTGAACAACACGTGATGTTGTCCCCTGGTCGTTTTGCTTGGACAGTGTATTCAAGTATCTGTAAGTTCAGTATTCAGTGTACGCATATCGCAGCTTTGTACGAATACACTACACTGTCACATGATTGATACTTACTAAGTATTACTTAGTCACATGATAGATGTACTTAGGGATCACAATGTTTTCCCTCACTGTTGATTAATCAAATAAACCACGCGTACTCATGACTTTAGGAACGACAAATGGGTGTAGGTCCGATCCGGGATTTAAACCCACGCCTGTCTGTATGATAGGCGGGTATTCTACCCGATGTGTCATAAGGATTTATCCTTATAGTAAATTCGCTTCCGACAACGAGACATTGTAAAATTGTAAACAGATAAAATAATTACAATTAAATTACGTTCATAAACGTTTATATTTGTCTAAAATATTAATTAAATTTACATATGCAACTTACAACTTATTTACTAATATTTACAAGTCACAATACGCGCCCCGTGTCATATATGGTGTAAAAGTGCCTAGCACGCTTGCAGCATTGCCACGTTGTATGGCCAACGATATTCTTTGAACTAATAAACTGTTTTCTAACTCTTTACATGAATAACAAAATGATGGTCACGCTTCTGCCTGTCTGTCTGTACAAATTATCATAAAATGGGCGAAATGTTTCCCGGCGCGGTAGCGGGCATCGCGGACCAGTGTTGCTAGGTGTCAATCGGTGGAGCACACGTTCATCAAGCTCGTATTACTTCAAGGTCCATTGTCAAAATGACCTCGCCGTATCAGTTGCAAAGGACAGACGGTCGCAAATATTTGTGTGATGTGTGAAGAGGAGCGCGGGGAGCGGGGGGCGGCGGGTCGCGGTGACCTTGCGCGCGTCTGCCGGGGAGACCTTGATCTTGAGACGACCGCGCCCGCCCCGCCCCCCCCGCGCTGTGCTAGTGCGATCATACTCAACTCAATTCATTAAAACATTTAATTTATTTAATTAAATGCTAGAAATTCATAACCTCTCTTGTTTTGATACAGATTCGCTCGCCACCTAATAGTGAGAGTCGAGGCACTCGTTCATGTCAGGTCATTAATCTTCATTAGTTTTGTTTCATAGAGTAGCCAGACTAAAATGATGGCGATTTGTGAATCAATCGTTCGATGACCGTAAAACAGAAATATTCTTTTAAGTGTAAGTAAGTTGTATTTATTTATTTAAGGCACACCAACAGCATTATAACATAAATTGCATTAACATTCATTTTTAAAGTATTGGTCAGTTATTTAGTTGGTCAGTTATTGGTCAGTATGTTAGTGAAGATAACAAATATATGTTATAATAACTGGACAGAATTTAAGAATATATTTAATTTAATTTGTAATATGAAATACTTGATGATTATAATAATTAATAATTATTATAACAAATTTTATACATGTGTAACATAATATTTAATTAAAAAGCTGTAGTAACGATTCTGTCTTTTTTTATTATTAAATACATCGGATCAACAATACACCATTACCTTAAATGAAAAAGTTTGTTTAGAAATATTAAAATACAAAGTTGAATTCATAAACTACTCAGTATGTTTATAATCGGAATTTATATTAAAAGTGCTAAGCCTCCAAAATCGGGTATTTTATTTTTGATTACCTTACTCTCACTCGCGGTTACAACAAAAATCTTAAGATACCTAAAAACCTTTGGGGTTGTAGCAAAAACATAGAATTCTACATACATACGCTCGAAAACATTACCCTCATTCTGTAGCAGTCAGGTTGGGTAAAAGTTATGCTAAACTTTAGTTTTTAAGTTAAGTTCTATATCCACTAATATGTGTTGGGTTTAGTTTTCACATCGAATAAAGCAAAAAACAAATAATTAAGGATCATGAATTTTACATACGTAATTATTTTGTTTATTGCTAGTGCTGTTTTCAGGACTTTGCTAGTGATTATCTTGATTACCACACCAAAATCATGTCTTTAGTAGAAATTGGAGCAGAGCCATTCCTTTTTTATTGTTAAGGGAAACAACTTGTGGATCAGAAATGCTTTTGGAGTGTATTTGTTTGTTTGTTGTTTTTTGTTATTTGCTAAATCTGCCTGTCAATCCGTCCGTCTGTCACCAGGCTATATCATCATTAAAAATGATAAATAGATATTAGATTTTCTTACAATATTTCTGTTGACCTTATAACATTTATAACATCTTTCAGTATTATTATTGTAACAAATATTAGCTATCTTCGTTAAGGCTATAATTTTCTAGAAGAGGTGACAGCAGAGGGCTTCAGAATCGGAAATTTTGAATAATGAGTAAGGAAAAGATGGTGATGGGTTTACGACCTAATATCCTAAGTCGCCTTCTACGAACACCTTCGGGGAGAAATGGGGAATTGCTATCCTGAGCAGACACTACACAGTTAACAACATGTAATGTAAGGATATCATTCAGTTTTGTTATTGTAATATTTTTATTCTTTTTCATTTTGAAGGAGGCAGTACAACAGAGTGACGCATTTATTTACTATAATAATTCGTTCCTTGCATGTACCACATAGACGATGATAATTTACAAAATACTGATAGCAAATCAATTGATAGTAAACACCCATTGAACTAAGTAAACACAGGGGCAAACACACACACAGGACCCGGGCTTACTTTGCAAAACAAACTCGTTGAGACAAAAGACTTAATAACCAATAGTTGTGTTTTGTCTTCCTAAAACAAAATATATATAAATGAGACATTAATTCTGTTCCGTCATACAACCACATATATTACCATCACTCTTAAAACCCAAAAATAGCAACTAAAAAAAAACTGAAAGCTATATATTACTGTTTTTATGAAGAATAGCACGTGGAGCCGGCGACCTTGCACGATAAGCTGCATCCGTCGATAAGGGGCAGAGCGGCGATAGTAGCTGACGCATATGGTTTCTTGTTAGTTGCTTTATCGCTTTTACTACTTGCTATTTAACACTGCTTGGTGCACTACGCAACTACCGACATTACACGTGTGACTGAAATATGAAAATACTTTTTTTTTGTATAGGATTGAATCTCTACGAACATTAAAAAAATATTTTATTTTTATATGTCTACACTTACACTACACTAGTTACCACATATATTTAAAGAACGGGCTAAGCTCTACAAGACGTACATCTTATTTTTGTTAAATTAGCTGAGAAAATTATGTTTCATAAAGTATAATGGCGATTTCACCATATTTTTTTCACATCGATTGCGTCGTCCTGTACAGGATATCTCATTGTAGATGACGAGTTTATTTCTGTAATTATACCAAAACATTCCAAAATACAATGTCCCTTATATACAATAGCGCCCCTGTTTGGCAATGGTCAGTAAAAAGTCTGTCGTTATCCGAACATGAGTGATCAATGCATAAAATTCATTAACTAGAACAATAGCGCACAATGGACTCTGTGAGTCCGTACGATGCTGATTCATGGCAAAAAGACCAGTGTGCGTCAGTGACAAAGATACGCGTACGGGCGTACCTACCACACAATCAAACGAGGAAACTCACAGTAGAATCAACGAGAAGATTACATACCAAGGTTATTCAATTAATAAGTAAGATTTATATGAATTAGTTACATTTGTCCTTGTATGGATAGGCGAGCAAGAACATTGATTATACTGAGTATGACTATTCCTATTCATCGTCATCTTGATCAAATTCAATTTTATTTTCCTTTTGGTTCTATTTTTCAGTCTTTCTTTCGACGCGATTTTCTTCTGCAACGCAACCCCGTGACCGTTTAGCACCACGAGTATAATGAAGACGGAGCATTATAGCTACGTCCACACTATGCCTTTTCATCTTCAACTTTCGTCTTCATCTTTCTATTCAACTTTCAATTGACGCTTACAATAAGTGAATGCGTTAAGGGCGTCCCCGGAAAAATAGGTTGATATTGATTGTTTGGAAATTGTATAAAATCTGATTTGATGATATTGATATGACATGAATAAAATATATGTTGGTGATTAGTTCATGGTGTTAAAATTTGATGTTTAACATTTTAATAATTTGTTGAAAAATATGATGAAAAAAATTGAATTGGAACATGCTTTGTTTTCATAAAAACCGTATTGGCTCCACTGGCATAACATACATGTGAACTCATTATGTGTCTATATACGCGTAGCTTTAAGATCTGTAACTTTGATGTTTAACTTTTCATTTAAACATTATAGTTATTCAATAAAACTAAATAAACTACATTTATCCTGCGCGCGCGTTTTTTCCGTCCCTGTCACTCTCAGTAAATTTGACGTAAGAGTGAGCGCAATAGCTGCAAAATGCGGGGAGGCCCTTAATTGAAACCAACACCATACTTTATTTGTAGTTTGAGTTTCTGTTGGAAACATGTGCGACGACAATATTTTACTTGGGGGAATATATGCAGCTTACTTGGTCATAACAAATTCCAGAAAAAAAAAACCATCGTTCCTCTTTACTTTATTCGTGTAAAGTTTATTGTTAGGATCCCAGAGTTGTGGAAAGCTTCTGTAATCTTCAATAAAACTTAATGTTAAATCTTTTTCTTCGTCCACCATCTTGTTGTTGAACGCTATGACGCACAGAAATCCACCCGACACCGGATAACTTGCAACACAGCGCGCGCTCCGCTTTCAACTGTCATCGCGCATGCATTAAGGGCATGCCTCACGTGCGCTGTTGACTGCGCTATGACGCATGCCCTTATTGAACAAAAAAAGGCACAGTGTGGACGTAGCTAATGTCAAGGGTAAAAAAAATAAAATTTTCAGCGTTATTAAATTAGTAACTGGATTCTCTTCAATTATTTTTTTACAATAATTTCGCCGTACCGACTGTGATATTTATAATATATATAATTTTGTACATCACATTATAATTCTTTCAATATCCCAACAAACTAGGACAAATTTTTGATCAAAATATGTCGTATGAAGACTGCCTTTATGAAACGTCAATCAATGGTCAAAAAAAAGTAAGTTAAGAAGAACGAATGTTAATTATTCAATATTGTTATATGAATAAAACTTGGGTGACACTATAATTATTATTAAATCCGTCGAATAAAGTTGGTTTTTCAATGGTTTTTGACTTCTAGTTTTAGTCCTCTCAATAAGGGTAGAAGTGCGATGAAAACATAAATTGCACTTTTTTTACTTTTTAATAACATACACATATCAAAAGCATAAACATTTAATTGAGGGATGTAGTTTAAAATTTAACCAATTTAAAATGAGGATTCGTCTGAATAACATAACTTTACAGTTGTTAGCAATTAGAATGCATTAACCAATTTGACAGTAAATTAGCTAAAATCATCGGGACTTAATTAAATAAAAAAATATTATTTTGCAATTTATAATTTATTCTAAGTAGCTTTGTAACGATGACTGTACATTTATTTTAAAGGAATAGATCAATAAAAATAATTAATTTCAGCATCGCGTTGTCGTCTTTTTACAAGTCAATGCGTTAGGTCCGCCAGAAAATGTATCAAAATGGTATGAGTGAATTTATACGAACAATCAACTTGAATTATACCCCAAGGCTTCGCCCGACAATTGATTATATTTTACATACTTAATTATCATCATGATCATTAGTGATCGATTAGGTAAGGTCAGTTGTTCGTAAGATTCTTAGTGATATTTTAACATTTAATGATATTTATTTACACATATTAAGATTTATAATATTATATTATAACACATGTTCTTTAAATTATGAATGCCACTAAAGGCATGATAGTAAGTAGTAACGGTGAAGGATAACATAAAAGGATAAACCCACGTAGCTGACTTCTGCTAGTCATGTTATGGTTCATCTATGAACGGCGGCAACAGATTTTCCCAGCATTTACCTACAGGAAAGTACAATTCTTATCCGTAGATGACAACGCATGTTTGTTATTTAGAACAACATGCACAGCATTTGCTTGTTCTTCGGAGACATATGGCGTGAAAGTAATGTTTAGGTCTGCAGCGATATCAGACAAATAAGATAGCCTGTCTAAAACCTTCAACTATATAAGTCCCCGCAAACATCTGTTAAATTACTGCTTTTGCTATTCAATCTTAAACCTTTTGAATTTTGGACACAGATAGAAATCCCTCAAATAATATAAATAACAATTACGCATAAGTCAAGCTGGTAAAACTTTTAAAAGCAGCTTTAATAATATAGGTATCGAAAAATGGCATATTGTAACCTCAATTCGCAGTTTGGAAAGTTTACCACCTGTTACAATGGCACATGGCACAAAATTGATATTGCTATTAAAATAATGATGAAATAATTTCAGTGTTATTGCGTAATGCCCATATTGCATAATTGGTTAGCACAAGTATACTATCACTGTAGGACTAAACAGTATGTACTCATATATTAAAACACAAATGTTACCTTAGGTGTATACAGCTAAGGTGTGGGTTTCAATGTCAGTTAAATTTGACAACAAAGCTATGGTCCAGTGGCTATAATGTCAGCTTATTTATAAATGTCACAGGAATACCATAATATTCGGAAACTATCAAGTACTAGGAAATATGCAACATAACTGTAATTTCACAAACAAATTTGAATTTACATCTTTGTTTAAGAAATCTTACAAGATAACTCATATAAAATCTCATTTAACTTGTAGGATCAGATAATGTCCAGAATTTAGGGATCTGATATTTAGTAAACTACTTTATGATATTAAGCTTCCCAATCGCTGCTAGTATAGTTGCAAATAAAACCCAGTACTTATTACTGACCAATTTAGTAAAATAAATAAAATAATTATTTTCCTACTACTTACCTACGTACTTATACTCAGGGGTAGGCAGAGACTATCGATCGCTACTTGCACGCAAATCTTGCTTGCTTCTCTCAAATTCATTATTTCGTTAATTTCTTTTTCTATAAAATATAAGAAATCGGCATAGATAATTTCGTGTCGGGCTCCGTACAAAATAAAATTACGTAGCTGAAAACCCAAAGTCATACGAACATGGGCCTCCATTTTAAATTCGTTTACATGCCTAGTAATTCGGAAGACTAGAAGAAGCTTCTAGAAGCATCGGTATATCTATATATCATAACTTCCTGTTCCTGTTTACTTATGTAATGCTTGCTTCCCAGTTATATAGAAACTTTACTGATGTTGAAATTGTTCCAATATAATTTTCCAACTCTGTTTGGTTTTGTGGAAACGTTTGGGAAAGAGAAAAAAGAGTTAGGGTGAAAATACTCGTTGACCATTCATAGTTTTGGAATGGGAACACGATAGACGGAAAGAAGTAAGTACATTCGCGTATTACGTCAGAGGCGAACGACCGCGCGCGGTCAGGTCACTAACCTGAGTCTATCTCTAGCCTCGGGCCACTCACTCGCTCTAAAATCTAACAAAACAAATAAAGTATTTGTTACTTATGTTGAAACCCTCATCAATGGAAATAATTATCACCAAACATATACTAGTTAGAAAACAATAGCAAAAGTAACAAAATATGCTATTTACCTGATTAAATTTAATTATTCAGTAGCAGACATGACTATTTGCAAATTATTATAATATAAGCTATTACAATTAGATAAATCTGCATACGCTACGACTTAAACAAACTTCTTAAGTCCACCTGTTTGCCTCCATATCAATACTTCACTTCGTAATAATTTGTAATAATTTAGTTTCTAAAAATCTCTTTGTTTAATTGAACGGGAACGTGATCCTTATAAGACTTGAAATGCTATTTAACCCGGAGATTGAATTAAAATACAATATTCTGTGCAAATATAATCAGCAAATATATAAACCTAAATGTAGTAGAATTCTTAGAAAATAAGCAGATTGTACAAACAGTTATAAGTTAAAGGTATTTTGTATTCAATGTAACAGCATCATTGATATAGCGACGTACAGTAAGGCCCCTAGTTGAATCAGTCCGAAGAAACTGTGCTACAACTATATATTTTTCGCTGGAAATATCCAAATTCGTTCACTAAAGTCTTTTTTATATCTTTAGTTTTAGGGCCTATCGAGATCCTATCCGTCATATTCCTGATTAGGGCCATAGGTCAATGTAACTATACAAGGCATATCGCTTATGCTAAAAGGGCTCTAAGGACTAATTTAATGGAAACGACATAATACACATGTGTTATTATTCCTCCACGCTTAGGACACGGAGACTAAAATACAGACCAAGAGTCTGATGACTTCTATGGTCTAGTAGTTACAAGTTAACTTTTAAAGGAGGAGTGTGTCCCGCTCGCGCGGTTGCCAGACGAGATTAAGTTCAAAGAAAAACAATTCAAACTTGTTTATAGGTAATATTTAATTAAAAGCAGGTTACCTTTTCCACATTTTCCTTTTTAATAATTTTTTTAATTATTATCGTCGTCTATTAACTTAAAGATAAATAATAATATGCTGTGTAGTGTCGGCTTAGAATAGCACTACCCCATTTTTCCGGTCGGTATAAGTAAAAGGCGACTAACGGTATTGGGGCTTTTGAGGGATTTTTGGGCGATGCGGTTGGAGACGCATCACCGACAACCTTTATATCGCCATCTTTTCCCCACGCAACTTCCAAAAGTGTCTGAGGAATTTCTAATTCTACCTACCTCTTCTAGGGATTTAAAGCCGTGAGTATATGTATGTATGTATTAAATATATCATCAAGATGGTATCCCGTTCGCCTACATTTTACCTTACTTACTTTGGGGCTAAAATGATCAATGCGCCATGTTCGTATATATTTATATTTTTGACAAGAATATCGCTTGAAGAGCAGTAGTTCAAGATCGTAAAATATTGCAATTAAGGGATTTCAAGAATCATTTTTAATGTAACTATCCTAATGACTAAATTAAGATTAGGTAATTTATAAGCCGCGTATTGATTAAAATGATATTTTTTAGAATAAAAAACAGAGAAAAAGAAATAGTTTACCAAGACTAATGAAAAATACATTTAAAAAACAACTCACAGAGTTTTCTTTAAAAAAAAAACATATTTTTAAATCAGGGACTAGAAGAAACATGGTATAATAACCGTCCACCAATTTAAAATAAATATCAACAAAAAAGTTGTGTACAGGGCAAAACATACAATATCATACTTACTTCTCACAGCCTTTTATTTCATGATAAAGTAAAAGTTCTCCAACGTAAACAAAAAAAAATCTTCGGAGGAAACTATTTTTTTTCTGGAGATACCCACCCTACTATATGAGCGCGAAACAGTTAACTTCGATCATATGTATTCATTCAGTTAATTATAAAAACATTTAAATTTTAGTTTCAATATCAATACCGAAAAAAATTTTGAGCACGAGTAAGTAAAAGAACAAAAACTCCGCATTTGAGAAAAACAGCACTAAAATAACAACATAAATAACTTGATAAATTAAATTCTGGAATATAGGGCGTGGATGTAAATGAGTAAATAATTTAACTATGTCACAGTGCGAAAGTTTTATAATATGAGGTCTAAGCAACACTTAAGTTATAATGTAAATACTCTTTAATAAATATCATAATCAAATCTTACTACCATATTCGTCAGAGTTTGCCCTAATTTAGCTCATTCTCATAATACCAAGCGAAATCCCTCTAGAGGTTTCAAGTTGCTTTCTATTTCTCTGCGCGAAGTGAAGCTCGGGAGCTGAAACTCACTAACTACTCGTAATAGATTAGATAGGAAAAAGCGCGAGAAAGCGACGGAGAGGGGCGCGCTAAGTAGGCCACTTTCATTTTCGTTTACAATTTCTTTTTAATGCATCGCCTTTGTACTGCTTAAATGCCATCATGCTATTTATTATCTTTCGAAGTGAAAATGAGTACAAACATAATATAAGAAATCGTAACGAAAAATTTATCGATTTCTTCAAACGGGGACATTGTTAATCGAAATGAGTACAATAGACATCAACGCAATTTAAATTAAAGGAACAAGTGGTCTTTTTCGGCACCATCAGACATATTACTCATACGAAAATTCCCTTTTTTCATATGATACTCGTAGTAATAGGAAAGGTGATATGATAGATTTTGATTAGAATTTAAACAATTTGTTACCAGCTGTATATATGTATATATATATATACAGTGTGTCCAGTAAATAAACGTCCAACCGTTAACCACCAATAGAGGACCCTGTGAAGTGCCCGGAAATGCATTTTTTTTTTATTTTAGAATTAAGCCAGGTTTATGTTGTTTTTTATATTTTTTTTGGGCTATTTTGTTATGGTAAGAGGGCAAAAATAGGGATATCGGCGTATATTTTTTTTTATTAGACTCCTAATGAAGCAAAGAACAGCTTGGTTAGCAAAAATTGAGGATTAGAGGAGAATTGGTTAGCAAGAGGAGGACAACTTAAACCTGGCTTATTTCTAAACCAGGTTTAATATAATAAAAAAAATTGCATTTCCGGGCACTTCACAGGGTCCTCTATTGGTGGTTAACGATGGACGTTTATTTACTGGACACCCTGTATATATTTAAATTTTGTTGGTTAAATTTCCAAGTTTACATAAACCCTAAGCATATTCTAATTAAGCTAAGCAATAAAAAATATTATAGGCATTTTCTTTCTACGACTTAGATACTAAAAATACAAGTTTTGTATCAAGTCAAGTTATATACCACTGGTTTTCCTTATAAACTATTAATTCCACAAGAAAGTAAGCAACTAAAATGAATAATATATAAATCAATAAAGTAAGAAAGAATTGAGTTACATATGGTATGAAATGAAAATGATGATAAGCACAATTTCGTTAGTATAACACATTGGTATTGCAATTTTTTTATTTGTAAACAAAACACCCGGAAACTTTCAACTAGGTCACTTGAATGAAAAGTTGATGTGAAATTCGTAAAAATTGTAACTTCAACTATTATTTTCAAATAAAAAAATATTTTTCTATACCGTAGAAATAAAAGATAATGACATTTCGACTTTATTCCTATTGCGGGTTAGTCAGAGCGTCAGAACTGAAACCTATTTAGCTATATTCACTGATGGTTTATGGTAAGTGGGTCATTGCTCCAGTATATATTAATTTTAGATGTAATATTTATTAGTCGATAGATTGTAAAGACGGTAAATTTTGAATCCATTAAACGAATTGTTTTCAGGAGCTTCAGCAGCAGTAAATTTAAACGCCGTCACTTAAAGTATAAAATAAAATATACGTGACTAAACTTTAATTCATTCATATAATTAATTCTTCAAAGCCACGGTGGCTAAGTGCGGGTAGGCAGAGTTACGACTACTAACTATACGAGTATAGTAAACAGGTCCGATGGTTTACCGTGCCCTCTGAAGTTTGGAATCATCCTAATTTTCGGATATTCGTGTGATTCAAATTGAATTTGTGGGTCTAACCCCCAGGAACCGAACGCGCGAATTAGAGATTTTGAGACGAGCGATCAATGACTAGACTAGATTTTTCAAAACAATAAATGTATGAAATAATTCAGTGTAAAGATTTGGGTATGTATGAGGACATAAATCAATTAAAAATAACTTTGCATAACCTCAATATAAACATGTACGTATCTCGGAATAGAAATTAAAATGACATTACTATCGTATGAGAGAAAGTTACTAGGGAGATTATATGTAGTTAGTTAGGCTAATAAGTTTTCAATGTTCACACAGAGTATTTTTTGTAAGTACATACTAAGTAAGGTCACCGTAAAAAAATTAAGTAAAAAAACATTTTAAGAAAAAGCTTTTATTTAAACGCTCTAAAAAGAAGAAAATAAAATATTCCTTTTGGATTATACTAACAACTCCTCATTATACACAATTTATATATAACAATAAAAGCTTGTCGCGAGGTTTACATACCTATCAACATTCCTTTATATCATAATAATTTGTGGTAAATCGAGCGACAAGCTTTTATTATTATATATAAATTGTGTATAATGAGGAGTTGTTAGTATAATCCAAAAGGAATATTTTATTTTCTTCTTTTTAGAGCGTTTAAATAAAAGCTTTTTCTTAAAATGTTTTTTTACTTAATTTTTTTTATTTTTTACTTTTTAGTTATCGCTGGCTATTTTCAAGTTATTATTACTCTCAAAATGCCCTCTCATTTGACACCCATATTGTAGAAGTAGACTAAAGGTAACTATTCCGCCATCCTGCACGGTCCGCCATATTGGATTCAGAATGACGTCATATTATTTTTCTAGTCACTCTTAACTAGCCCTTTCATTTGATACCCATATTGTAGAAGTAGACTAAAGGTAACTATTCCGCCATCCTGCATGGTCCACCATATTGGATTCAGAATGACGTCATATTCTTTTTCTAGTCACTCTTAACAAGCCCTTTCATTTGATACCCATATTGTAGAAGTAGACTAAAGGTAACTATTCCGCCATCTTGCATGGTCCGCCATATTGGATTCAGAATGACGTCATATTCTTTTTCTAGTCACTCTTAACAAGCCCTTTCATTTGATACCCATATTGTATAAGTGGATTAAATATAACTGTTCTGACATCTTGTATGATCCGCCATATTGAATTTAGAATGACGTCACATGTCTTATCATATATTGTCATCCAAACAAAATGCGTCCACAAAATTTCAGCACAAACGGTTGAATATATCTACTTCAAAATTGAGTTCAAAGATTTCACCCGAACACACAAACATACATTGCAAGTTAAATAAAAGCTTTTAAAAACTGTTCTGAAAGATGTGTAGAAACAAAGTTAGATTAGTGAGTCGCGATGGCGGAGAGAGCGGCGACTCCCGCGCAAACGCACGTATAGTCGAAAGTCGTCACTTTCTAGGCCATGCCCTCGCTGTCACGGTAATCATGCGCCTTTTACTATATATACGTAGGGCTTTCCTCACTCTACTTTCGACTTAGCTACCAAATATTTATAATTCTACTAATCTGCTACATATGGATCACTGAACGTTTATCATTCCATGTTTGGATGGCATTTGAATAATAGGAGATTGAAATATTGATTGTAAAAGTATAGTACAAGATTTCAAGACATTGTGGTAGGTTTCCGAATAGAATAGAATAGAATAGAATAACTCTTTATTGTACATCAAACACAAATTTACAAAAGAAATTATCACACAGTTTACAGTGAGGTACAATCGGCGGTCTTATCGCTAAAAGCGATCTCTTCCAGACAACCTTTGGAAGGTGAGATCGCTTTGAGAGAGTGAATATTAGGTTTTAATCCTCTACTGCATTTTTAATGGGTATTCGTAGAGAAAAGGGCCATCTACTGCATTGTTTTAAACAAATGTGCTTAATCTAAAATATAATCAAATAGAAAACTACTTGAACATAACAATTGGTGGTCTTATCGCTAAAAGCAAAAAATAGATGAATAATGGTATGACCTATTTGGCTGCGTTATTGTTTTGCTCTCGAATCGTATAAAAGGTATGTTGGCAGATAGCTGCAGAAAGTTGCCAGATGTCACTCTTAACATTCACACCACTTCTAAGACCTAGCATGCCAACACTTTCGATCTTTCTTTCTTTTACACGTCAGATTAATTACATCTTGCACTGGAAATGTCTGTATACTTGTGAGTTTGTGCCATTATGTTCTTATTATATTACTATCATATTTTCTACGGTTTGAATTTAGTAGATGGTATAAATAATATACTATACTTATAATATGCTCAACTTAATGCAGTCTATCCATATTTTTTTTCACAAAGCATACGGAGTTCCTTTTTTCATTCCGATTGTCAATGATGATACAGTAATTCCATTTGATCTCTTTGACTCATTCTCAGTAGCAAAGTTAGAAAATGATATTATTATTTAAATTTTTACACTGCAGAACATGTTAAATATGTTAAATTACTTATTAATGTAAATTATTTTTTATTAAAAAGAATAGTGCACATAACTTTTTGTGATATCTCTCATCTACTGGGCTTTCTTCGTCATCCAAGGTCATAGCAAAAAACGCTTTAAAAATATATAATTATTCTCCATAACAAGTCAATTAATTAAACCGATGTAAATGCCTCTATCTCCACCAACGAAAAAAAACTAGCTACTTCATTATTCCGGCTGCATTGACACGTATATTGGTTTATTTTTATACTCTGAGAGATTCAGTTCCAAAAAGACCTATTTACAGTCCCATGAACTTGACTCAATGGCAAGTCGCCTTATATTAAACAGCTTTTATAAATTTCCCATTTTAGATTGCTAAAAAGCTGACCACTGAGCAAAAAAGGAAAGCAAAAGAAATGTTTTCACTTCTAGTATCCGTATCCCCATAATTACAAACAAAATAAAGCTCGAATGCTTTCGACTCGCACTATTTGCAGGTCAAACAAAACTGGAAAAGGTGAAATTAAGCGATACAAGAAATTGACGGGATGCTGGGCATATTGTGGCGATCGAATCGAGAGCTGAGAGAAACTGAAAGTAATTGCAAGCCGTGGCGCCGCATTCAACCCACTTTCACTGGCAGCTGTGCTACTGCGGCCTGTGCTGAGCATGCTGCGCTCGACAGTCGCGCACGCATGCAACATTTCCATTACATACTTTGCTATTTGGCGCCTGATTTAGGCGATTTTTTTAATTTTATTTCGTTAGTTATATATATGTATTCACTTTATTGCATATACACCCATATGATACCATAAAACAACATTATACGTCATAGTCGTGATAGTATATTGAAATGCAATTGAAACTTTGTAAGTCAATATAAATTTACTAAATATAACAATCTAAAAACGGCATTGCAAGAGCTCCAGAAATATAAATTTAATATTATACACTTTTTTAATTGTAGTGGGTCTCCAGCCACATCGCTCACCACCACCACCACTATACAGCTTAGCGCATTAAGTACCTATATGGACTCGTATTTGTATTCCCCAAATAATTTTCGAGAATGACGTTAGTACTGCAAATAAGACTGCGTCTGTGATATATTCAATACTTACTTACTTCTACGCACACCTTTTGACCCATTGGGGTAGGCAGAGACTATCGATGGCGAATAGCAATACACAATGCTGTTCTGGTTCCTACGCTGATGTACGGTAGTAAATGTTGGGCATGACAAAAGAGGCATGACAGTAGAGTTAATACAGTGGAAATGAAATCCCTCAGAAGTATTTGTTATGTAAGGTTGTGCGACAGAGTGAAAAATAGTGTGCTCTGAGACGTTTAGGTGTGAAAGATGGAGAAAGTAATGTTAAGGTGATTTTGGCACATAGAGAGGATGGATGAATGTAAAGTGGCAAAAGATATTATCATCATCAGCCAATAGATGTCCGATGTTGGACATAGGCCTTCTTCAAAGATCTCCACAACGACCGGTCCTGTGCTGCCCTCATCATGGTCATGTTCTTTACCCATTGCCACTTAAGTTTGGCAAATCTTCAACAGAGATATATAGAGTCAATGCGGATCATGTTGTTAGTAAAGGAAGTAGTTTGAAAACCAAATCGAAAGTCCGAAATGGAAAGAAAAATGTATGAAAAGAATGATGAATGTGACAGAAGCGAGAGAGATTTGTCAGGATAAAACAAAAGTGGCGATCGATAGTCTCAGCCTGCCTGCCATATACTCAATAATAAAGTCTAATAACTATATATAGTATTCAGTACCTTTTACGCATGGTTTTTCATGGTTTCTGGCAAGTTAAAAAAACCTTGGTACGATAAAAGGCTTGTCTTAAACAATGTTCGATACAACCTTGGAACAGATACTTGCTTGCTTGTCTTTCTTTTTGAAAACGCAATACGTAAAACCATCAGGAAGAGTACAACTGCAGTGAATTGACATCTTAAGGTTAAACCTTCATCCTGAATGTGTCACTTATGTATAAGTGACATTAACACGCCCCATATCTCGGGGCGTGTTAGAGAAGATTACAGTATGTCACGTTGATTGGGAGATAGGCTGCCTATAATACACAATCTGACAATTTTTCACGGAAGACGTGACAGTCTCGCGTTCACACGCCTACTTAGCACTGCACAGCGTGGCCATTCAATTCGGTCAGCAGCGGAAAGTCTAAGGCATAATGACATACAAACGTGTAGTAGTGTTATTTTACTTAAGATTCTCGTTCTATACCCGAGTCGAGCCCATTTTTCTATTATTTGGATGTACTATTTATAGTTAGTAAAATCGATTTATTTTGGTTCCTAAGAACGGATCTTAGTTTATGTGTTTAGTTTCAATCTTTTCCATACTGTTCGATGTATGCCCAAGGCAAACAGATTAGTACAGGGATCTGCTTATTCCAAGATATATCGTGAATATTATGATATCTTTCTGACGTCTATATCCCGATTAGATCGGCTTTATATCGAATCGCGTGCATATCCTATGCAGCGCAATTTATATTGCATTAATTTGCATCGATTACCGAAGTAGATCACACGTTGCTTATAGATCAGCTGAAACAATATGCAATCGCGTGTCTTTTCTCAACAAAATCAAATGGCACATATACAACATGACTTTAACTAAAAAAATAGAACTTTTTATTTATTGGGAATGCAATGAAAGTTACAGATTATTTTTCTGTTTATTTTTAAATGTTGGGTATTTTTTCGAAAAATTTTACACACCACCCACCAAAATTGTGTTTTTTTTGGTAAATTTGTAATTTATATAACATAACATAAACATAAACGTTCACGCCGAATATCCCCGAAGGGGTTGGCAGAGGTACTAATACTTCTGAACATCACGTGACTTTGTCACCTGGTGTTCAGAGTACCCACGTTTTGCATGGACAGTGTACTCACGTGATAGGGGGCAGGCCTATCGCCGTTTTGTACGAATACACTGTCACATGACTAAGTACAACTCAGCCATGTGGGTTTCCTCACGATGTTTTCCCTCACCGTTAACAACCATGATAAATTAACCACACATATGTCTTTAGAAAAGACAAATTGGTGTAGGCCCGACCCAGGATTTGAACACTAGTCGTTTTGCACGATAACCGAGTGTTCTACCCACTGGGCTATCACGGTTGTTATCAATTTATATATACTAACAAAAAAAGTGATACTCCGATATTAAGCGTTTTCAGATAAGATATTATTTAAGCACGCATTAATTCCAAAACAATCTATACTTATAATAAATCTGTAGAGAGGTCAATTCTGTAAATTAAGTATATTTCCTAAATAATATCAGGGGGTGATTAGTGATCGATACTGATGCCAAAAATGCAATCAGTACAATTTTTGTCTGTCTGTCTGTCGGTTTGTATGTTCCTTATGAAACAAAAACTACTCGACGGATTTTAACGAAACTTGGTAGAATTGTTCTTCATACTTCATACATTCTATTTTGAATTGGTTTATTGAGTCGACAAAATAGTCACCGTAATCCAATTAAATTATCATAATACTGTAAAGTATGACGAACTATTACTGTAGGTAGTTCTGTAAAATTTTTGTTTGTTTCATTATTGAATTAGGTACGTCGAATACGCGGTATTCAGTAAAACTATTTTGTTTTTGTAATACCGTGTTATATCCAAATTTGTATGTTATTTTTTATTTAAGTCAAAATAAAAATATAAAAAAAAAACCTGATAGCTTAGCATAGGGATGGGCAACTGTAAAAAAAATATCGATAAATATCGTATCGATATTTTTTAACAGTATCGTTTTTAATCGATAATCAAATTAAAATATCGATATTTATCGATATTTTTGCTCAAGCTGTGGAAAAATTCCTTAGATATACAAAATAAAAAGCTAATGGTACTAAGGAGATCAAGGGGAATTAAATACATACTCTGTTTGACATACAAAATATTTAATCAATTGAACACTTTCAAATTAGCTTGCGAGGAATATTTGAAGGAACGAAACAGGTTCAGACTTTCCTTTTTTGTTAAAAAAGGAAAGTTTTGATAAACGATAATGATGATACGAATAAATCAATGGACAACTAATAAATATAACAATTACAAACAATTCCGACTTCGAGTTAGACCTACAAACAAAAACCGCGCCACTACTTACACAGAGTAAACACTTTGAGACACCACTCACAGACACAGAGTGAACAGTAATAAAAAAAAACATTGTTCTTGACCAATCAAGAACGTTTTGTGTCACGTGATAAGCGTTTAAAAATTCCCATTTTTATTTATGGATTTTTAAATAAATCAATTACTATTTTCAACTTACGATAATAAATAACCATTTTTAAACTCTTAATTTATACGGATGACAGCAATTGACACTTTATTTCTCGCATTGTCAAATAGCCTATTGTACTACAGCTTTAGTTAATAGTCCTTTTGAGCCATTCCCGATGCTTACTAGAACAGACCAGAAACAAACTAGACACACACATCAGTGCCATAGATATTTTTTGTTTTATTATCGGTTAAAGCAAAGGCAAAAGCTAAGCACCATACAGCCAGACCAGCCGAAAATATCGAAATATGTACGAATTTGATACTCAAAAATAAATATCGAGAATCGATGTAATGAGATGAAAAATATCGACGATATATATCGACTACTACGTAAAAAAATATCGATTTTTTGATTAATCGATATTTTTTACCCAAGCCTAGCTTAGCAGTTCGGGGCATCCTGATCATATTATTTTCGTTTACTCTAAAGTTTATAAATTATAATACTCTCACACATCTCTAATTTAAAAAAGTTTACATTATAACCTATTCAATAGTATTGTATAAAGAATTACAGTAGAAAATTATCTTATTTGTTTGACATAATAAATGCTTTGGATGTGTTGAGTTCTTCGGGTGTAACGTCCCTAGCATTTGTGGTCTGTATGTTTTAAGTATTATTAATACTCCTATGTTGTTTACTACTAATCAGATTTAGAAAAATGAGATATCGTTAGGACCTACATAAATAAAGGAGGCATAGCATTACGGTTATTCACATGTTAATCGTTTCTGGTCCAAAAATCTTATTTTAACTTTTTAGTGCGGGAATGTCCGTGCCCAGTTTTAAGTTTTTGAACATATTTTTATCGCACGATTAATTTAATCCATTAGACCTATCTCAAATCGCGTATCATAAACGCATTGGCATTCCTATAGAAAATATTACGGAAACTGTTAACCAATCGTGTGGTTATATATCACGCAAACAATTTGCTAGGGCATTAAACTAGGCAAAAATGCGTATCGCGATAATAATGATGAACCGTTTGGCGCGAACGCAGCATGTGGGCTAATGGCGGATTGGCGGCTAGTAAACAAGAAGTATAGAGCGCGCACAGCGGCGGCGGCGGCGGCGGCGTGGAAGCACAGGGAAGGCACAGAGTACAGAGCAGATCGCAGTTCGGTGACCGCGCGACGCGACGAGTCAAGGGCCTCGGTCGATGACCGCGCGCGGGTTCCGCTCCAACATTAATGGCCAAAAGTAATGCTATGACATCATATCTATGACAACTCATCAGCTTTGGTCTAAAATTAACAAAGTTGTTAGTATAGCATAATTTTTACATGTCTAGAAAACGACTAGCTGGCTTTTTTTTCAAGGCTATGTTTGTGATGGTAGTATTGATGTTTATATTAACTATGAAGATGTCAATGTTAAGAAAATTGGTTGATTATCAAAAATTCCTACTATAACAACTCAAATCTTAATCATATAAAGTAGCTACGGTGATTAATTTACACTGCAGTACAGATTTTATGTTCAAGAATATTCCCATTAGTGCCTAAGACTATTTTTCTTAAGTAATATTTTCGTTTTCATTAGTGTAATTGGTTTAGTTGCTGTTGGTGTGGATTGATAAAGCATCTCCCTCCGATCACTCTCCGCCCTCTCATTGAAAGCAAATAAGCTTTATCAAAAGTGACTGTTGTATGTTCTAGAAGTTACAAAACACAATGTTCCTACAACAAGTGGCAAGATGGTAGATGGTAGTAGGCGCCAAATAGATATTGTTGGTCGTACGATATGCAAGTCGAGCAGTGGTGTCGCGGTCGGTCAGTGACCGCATACACGCACTCGCACCGCACGTCGCGCCGCACCCCGCCCGCGCTAGCCTAGTCTGACTAGATGATAGCGAAGTATGCACCGCCACCACCCGCCACCGGCCATCCCACTATCTATTGCACTTCTAAAAATACATCGTACACAATAGCTTGCAATTGCAACCATTGTTATGTATTCATTAGTCATCAAAAGTGTGTGATGTTTTCTGTTATGCCAATGACAATCAACGTAAACAAATATATGCCAGATATTGGTATTACGAATAACATTAAGAAAACGAAACGATGATGTTTTTATAAAAGGGACTATAAACTTATCATACATATGTATCATCATCGTATGAAAGATGAGCGCGCCTTAATTGAGACGGGCTTATTTTGGTCGTCCCTTGACTATCACCAAATATTCGTACCAGAAATATTTAATAAATTGGTGGCACATGAGCTTATTTAATTGAAAAATATTTTAATATATCGTTAGTTACTCATACATATTGCTCATGAAGAGTGTACAAAATCGCGAGCTAAAAAAATATTTTTTTACTATCTGCTTTCATACAATTATGCATTTTAAGTCATGTTAAGAATATTTTTTTATATATATAATTGGAGGTTTTGGTGGTAATCTAAAACTTAGAAAGTAAATAGATAACTATCGTTCTGCACCTACATAATATGAACACGATTAAATCCAGTGAATCAAACCATACGGCCAAGATCCATTTCTAGCAAATAATCGAAATGTTAGTTGCCCTGTGGTCTAATATGGCTTCACGTGTGAACCTAAGGTTAATCGGATAGATAGAGGAAATGAGTCCTAAATGTCCGAGGAGGAAGTCTAAGTCACAGGCCTTGTGTTACGGAATCGTAACCCGTAATCGCCGTAATCGTAATCGCCAAACCCGCAAGGTAGAACGAAGGATTTTTTTTCGAAGTCAATCCTTTTATACTTTAAGTGTAGTCGAGTGTTGCTCTTTAAACAGTACCGACATCATACATTCATTCAATACTTAACTGGAACTGGATTTATAAAAACAGTGGAAGTTATTATGCAGAACCCCAAATTAGATTTAAACAATGTTCTCTTCCCTCGAATAATGTAATGTGTGAAATGATTATGTTCACCACGTCAGGCATAAATAGTTGTTGGCAAAATTGTAAATCTGTAACACCTCGCAACTGTTTACCGTGTAATATGTTTCCATCACTCCTTCCATCAGTTGCGATATTGTGAAGCAATTTAAGGCATAATATGTTTTGGGCTAACGACCTCTTTGTTGAAAGGTTAAGCGTCTTTCACCTGTGCGGGAACAGTTAGTGCTTGCCAAAACGAGGCGGAATCGACGCGAGGTCGGCGGAGCGGGGTCCGGGGCGATATCTGATTTGTCCAAGAGGTGGCCGTGAAAATGGTCACTAACCCCGCTTCGCCGAGGAACTCAAAGACTCTTTGTGCTCTATTACTTACTGTAAACAACATAATGCGTTGATGTTATTCCAGTTGTATGCTTGATAAAATCTTTATGTTACTCAGCCTTTATTTTCAATAAAAGTTTGTTATTTTCCATGGAGGGATAGAAATAACTACAGAATTAAAAGTTCATTAGCCAGTTTTAACTTTTGAAACATTACTTCGAAAATGGCGAATGAAACTGTTGTTATTGATAACTTTTTAATCATCAACAATTGAATTTAAAAAAAGCTTTTTGCTTACTCATCTATCACTGAAATGCGTTAAAATTTCAGAAGAGTTCCACTCAATGTTTCTATGTTCAAAGACTCAATCATCATTTTTTAAAGATATTTATTTAGATTCCGAAAGCACGTTCATATTTATATAACATTTGTGTTTGCTTTAATTTAAGTGCCATGATAAAGCTAAAGGAACCTTTAATCGACGTATAGTTTTCTGCATCTCGCCTATACCAAAACTTCTAATGAATTGAATTTAAAAAAAGCTTTTTGCTTACTCATCTATCACTGAAATGCGTTAAAATTTCAGAAGAGTTCCACTCAATGTTTCTATGTTCAAAGACTTAATCATCATTTTTTAAAGATATTTATTTAGATTCCGAAAGCACGTTCATATTTATATAACATTTGTGTTTGCTTTAATTTAAGTGCCATGATAAAGCTAAAGGAACCTTTAATCGACGTATAGTTTTCTGCATCTCGCCTATACCAAAACATGAATACATGGAATAAATAAAAACACATGGATCTTAATTGTTAAACCCAAAAATGGTTTAATGAATTGTAGGATCAAGCAATTGTGCGTTAACTAGCTCGAATGCTGTGGGGATGAAAAGTTGCAAAATTGAAAAGGGGTTTGTCAGGATCGCATATATTGGCGATTGATGGTTTTTGCCTACCACAATAGAAACTAATGATATGGATATACGTCATTAGTCTGCATTGGAAGTAATATGAATGTATAATATAATATAAGTGTATGTTGTTCTAAAAGTTTGGCGTGTCTTGGAAGAAGCACTGATCAACAATCAACTCAGTTCAAGAAAATTCATATAATAGTAAAAAAAAATAAGTCCATGTTTAATCACCTAATCTTATTATTAATTATTAACTTAATTTTATAATAAATTTATAGTTTATCTAAAACGAATAAGACTCACTAAACATAAATCTGCAAAATATTTTTAAGCGCCATCTGTTGGGCAGAGGCTGTACCGCGAACTTAACACGTTAATATGTTAAAGCGTTATAGATTTGTTGCATACGTTACGTACTATGACTACCTTGAAGAATATTAGTGTATTTTGGTATGATAAGCAATATACGTACAATATTTAGTCTCTTTGAAGAGAAATGAAATTATATTTTCTAATTGTTTTCGTATCTATTTATGCACAAGAAGGGACAAGGCTCGGTTAAAAACCCTTCCGCCTTCTTTACATTAAAAACCCAGCAATATATTTTTATGTCTTGTATAACACCATCGAGATAACTAATTACAAAATTAGTCTTTCAATGGTATCTGCAGTAAACTAATGTTGTAGTAAAATATAATAATACAGGAAAAACACGTTAAGAAATTAAAGATGTGTTAATTTTAAGGTAACTATAAAAAAACAAGGTATAGGTATTTTTTCAACAAAATAAGGTTTTTTTCAACCTTTTCTAAAGGTTATTAATATAACTATTTTACGATAGATCAAATAGTATTGAATACTTCATGAAATAATGTGCGTTTAGTTAACAACGACCACAATAAGAAAATTTTTTTAGTCATTGATCTGCCCAAAGTTCATCATGATGTGACCAATAGAAAGTCAACCATTTCATGAAATGCAACTGCTTCATGAAGTACTCAAGTGTTAGATGAAATTATCAAATCTACGATGTAGATTTGGTAATTTCATCTGGCTACGACGTATTCACCATACAATGCAACATATCCACACATGAAATTCCAAGTAAGACGATCGTTCTTCATAAGATTAGGGGATGAGAGGGGTCATACAAGGACAGTTCGAGCAGTTAGCTAGTGATCGACATTAACGGGCAGCTCGAGCTATCGCTGCCAACTTCTTGATTCTGCACCTTCTACTGCTTGAAGCGGTTGGACAGTTATAACTGTACGTGTACGCAGTTGCAGCTTGAAGCTGTCAAATCTAAGGCGTTGGCGGCGGCCCTTAGGCTTATATATAAAAAAATATAGTTTATTGAGACAGGTAACATTTCACATAAGAGCAGTGTTCAATTGCAGGCTACAATAGCTTAAAACAGTGTTGCAGTTTTGAACGACTACCTTCGTTAATATTATTGCCCTGTTAATATGGAAAAACAATATCTAAATACAATGAGTCGGTGTAGAATAGAACATAACATCATTCTGTTTATATTACCGTACAAGGTGACTAAATAATCTGCTCCCGTAACAAGTGGCGTATTTGAGTGCGTTCGGCACGTTAGAAGTGCAGTGCGAAACTTTAGTATAAATACTCAAAACGACAAAGCCTAATGAATGAGTGATAAGTACTAGGTTGGGCTGTACGGTCCTAAATAATCACCAACGATAGTTTGTTTCTCAAGAACTTGCCACCATTGGAATGACGTCAAAGATGTCTAAATGAAGAATCTAAATCTAAAACACCAACTAAATCAAGTCCTTTTTCCACCTTTTCATGCTAGATTGACTGAATGTATAATATATGACGGTTTTGAATGTCTGACAAACCTCTTTTGTTATACCTTTGTTTTTTTTTAAATTAAAGTGCATTCAAGAAAACAGTAAAATAGCACCTCTTTCACTACCACAAAATACAAGCATTATAGAAAAGAATAGAAGAATAGAAAAATACTTTATTGCACATCAAAATACAAACAATTTCCAAATATAATAAAACAGTAATTATATAGGTTTTATTAGTACATCTGTGCCTAACTATCTATTAAATTAACTAGGGTATCAATGTATTTCGTTTTAAAGGGAGGTAAATGTGTTTTACGGCTGGAGTGTGAGAAATATGGAGGCAGGCTAGGCCGGGTGGAAGCAGCGAAAAGGGATAATTCGCCATTCCATTAGCAAGATGGAATATTCCTTTTAATATCGCAGTTCCAGATTAAACTGTGACGTAGATTACCATTGAAATAACGTAGAAATTTGATTACTTGTTGAGAGGTTGTTTATCCTTCAATATAAATTGCAAAGTGGGTAGATATTATACATAAATAATTGGATGTTTCAGTGGTTCTGGAAAGCGCCGCAGCGCAGCGCGCAAGCCGGTCGACCTTGACCGTGATCGAGGCCCGATATAGCAGGCAGCGCTGTCACCCTCCTACCCACGCCACCCTGCACCACCTTTTACCCTTGAACCTCCTTCCCTACCTTTTATCGCTCGTTACTAACGTCGTCACAAGAAAAGTCTTAAAATACTTGTTGTACATTCGATATTCATGTTTTAGTTGAAACTTAATTTTTCGTACGTCATCACATCATTGATAATATTGTTATTTGCTGATAAGCATAAGCAACAGTTTGGCCAGGTGACAGCGATACCAGCAGAGTAAACTAGTAATTTACTAGTATTTTAAATGTTTACTTAGTTTTTCAACTAATAATCTTTAAATATACCTCATTCAAATTTTAAAAAAAACTACTGTAATCTTTGCTCATTTAAATTGCATATATTTAGTTTTTTGCAACTCGGTGTTTACGTGTTATATAAACCCTCTGTTTAGAAAAGATAAATTTAGTACAGGCCCGACCCGGGATTTGATTGAACCCACGCCTGCCTGTATGATAGGCGGGTGATCTGCCCACCGAGCTATGACACTCAATACTGCTAAAGGTCAATAGTTATTGGTATCATGTATATTTTCGCCTTTATATAGATTAGATTAGATGCTGTGTAGTGTCGGCATAGAATAGCACTACCCCATCTCGTCCCGTGGGTGTTTCGTAGGAGTCGACTAAGGGAACAGGGCTTTTCCATCTTCGCCCTTACACCAATCCAAGGTCTGCCGTGCCTAGGGATGCGTGGCCAGGGGTGAGCCTGGTCTCTAGCGTGCCGCCGTCCCGGAGCTTGGTGCACTCCGGGTACTAAATAACCTTACCTAGTCAAGCGGGGCTCTGGCTAGGCGGACAGTTCATTTCCCTTGCTTTTCGTGGGGTCCAAATGTGTTTCCAATCAAAAATAAAACACGATGGCGGCGATGTGGCTCGCCACCTATCACGCCGTGGTTCCTCGCGGGGCGAAAAGTGGGCTGAAGAGACCCGCTTTGGTACGATGAATGTGTGTGGAGGGATGCATGAAAAATTAGATGAAGTATGTTTGATTATGGAAGAAAGAAACCTAGATTTTCTGTGTGTAAATGAAACGAAGCGCAAGGAAAAAGAGGTTTCACAACTTGGCCCATTTACAGCTATCTGGTCGGGAGTTGCCGAGAGTGACAGAGCTTGCCAAGGCGTGGGACTTCTAATATCTGAAAGGATGGCTAAGTGCATGAAAGATTATGCATGTGTGAGTCCAAGGCTCCTATGGATAAAGGTGAAAGTGGGGCTGGTCCGGATGCGCATAATTTGTGTGTATGCTCCGGACATGTCTAAATCACTATCCGAGAGGGAGGAGTTTTGGAATTTGTTAGACGATGTTGCGAATGGGTGTGATCAGAATGAGAGAATTGTTATGTTAGGAGATTTTAATGGTTGGGTTGGGGTGTCACGCAACGGTTGTGAAAGAGTTTTAGGAAAGTTTGGTGATAAAAGAGTGAACGAGAATGGGGAGAAAGTGATTGATGTATGTTTGGGGAGGAATCTTTGTGTTACGAACACGTTGTTTGAACACAAAGATATCCATATGTATACTAGACAGAGGGGAAGCGAGAGAAGTATGATAGATTTTGTGATAGTGGATGAAAGGCTAAGAGCAAAGGTTGTTGACACCAGAGTCTACAGGGGAATTAACGTTGGCACAGATCACTTCCTCGTGATATCACGATTAAGATGACTGTGCAAGCGTTGGCGTCACAGGGCCAAAGTGTCAACAACTGAATTTGCGAGACTAAAAGTGGAGAAATTGGAAGAGGATGAAAATATTAGAGATGAATATATGAAGAAATTGGACAACAGGCTAAGTTGCGTGGAGATGAAGGATGAATTGGACATAGAAGAAGTATGGGATGTGCTCAAATCGTCAATGGTTGAATGTGCGACGGAAGTATGTGGATTGAGTAAAAGAACAAATAGACCACCAACAAGTTGGTGGGATAAAGATGTGAAAGAGGCAGTTGGAGATAAGAAGAAAGCTTGGTTAGATTTACTAGCGATTAAAGCTAGTAAACGAATGGATGCGAGAGTAACCGATGATGTAGTGAAGAATAGTGAAGATGAATATAAGAGAGTTAAGAATGAGGTTAAGAAGAAAATAGAAAAGAAAAAGCGTGATTTGATAGAATGGTGTGAGAGGAAACTCTCTGATAATTTCCGGAATAACCAAAAGTTGTTCTGGAAATATATCCGGAAAGAAAAGGGAGTTTCCCAAAACACGAGAGTGAATGTAGTGAGAGATGAACAGGGTGAATTGGCGACGGATGAAAAGCATAAGACGAGTATGGAAGAACTATTTTGAGGGACTCTTTGAAAAAAAGGATTCACCTATTTCTTCGCCGATTGGCAGCAATGTTGACTGGAATGAGGCATTGGGTGACAGTAGTGACAGTGAGATTAGTATGGAAGAAGTAATGAAAGCATTGAAAAGTATGTAAGTAGGGAAAGCGGCAGGGTATGATAGGATAAGTATCGAAATGCTGAGGGCTGGTAAAGGGTTGGTGGCTTCCTGGCTGTACTTCCTTTTTCAAAAGTGTTGGTCGAGTGGTAAAGTACCACGAGATTGGTGCAGGGCAGTAATTGTGCCCTTATATAAAGGAAAAGGGTCACACCAGGAAGCTAAAAACTACCGCGGAATCAGCCTACTCAGTGTTGTCGGTAAATTGTATGCAAAGGTATTGATTGAAAGAGTGATGAATGAAACAGATGACAAAATTTGGGATGTGCAAGCAGGATTTAGAAAGGGAATGGGATGTATGGATCAAATCTTCTCTTTAAGGAGCATCACTGAAAAGTTCTTAGCCAAGAATCGAAAGGTGTATTGCTCCTTCATAGATTTAGAGAAGGCGTATGATAGGGTGGTAAGGAAGTATTTGTGGGAGGTGTTATCCAAGTTCGGCTTGGGGAGCCAACTTATACGTGCACTGGTATCACTCTATGAGGATTCTAGTGCATGTGTAAGAATAAACGGGGAAAACACAGACTGGTTCGGTATCTCTAGGGGTGTCCGACAGGGATGTGTAGCTTCTCCGTGGCTCTTCAACTTGTTCATGGATGACTGTCTGATAGAGTTGCGTGAAAGTGATTATGGACTGAGAATGGGTGGATTCGTCATCAAATGCCTCTTATATGCTGATGATCAAGTGTTACTTGCATCGTCGGTTGAGGAGTTGCAAGAGATGATGAATATTGCATGTGCGTCGTTTGAAAGAAAAGGAATGAGAGTAAATGTGGATAAAACCAAAACCATGGTTTTCGAGAGAGAGGAGAATATGACTGAATGCGTGATTGAGATCAATGGTAAGAAAGTGGAACAAGTGAAAGAGTTCGTATATCTGGGAAGTTTGTTTACTAGGGATGGAAAGTGTGATGAAGACATTGAAAGAAGAGTAAAAAAGGGTAATGCGGTAAATGGAGCACTGGATAGTCTCATGTCTAGTCAATCGGTGTCCGAAAAGGCCCGAATGGCTGTGCATGATGCTGTCCTCGTTCCTACGCTTATGTATGGCAGTGAATGTTGGGTGTGGCAGAAGAAGCATGAAAGCAGAGTAAATGCAGTAGAAATGAGATCCCTCAGAAAAGTTTGTAATGTAAGGTTATGTGATCGTGTGAGGAATGATGTGATTCGTGAAAGGTGTGGTGTAAAAGATGATATTGTAAGAAAGATAGAAAAAGGAATGTTGAGATGGTTTGGGCACATAGAGAGGATGGATGACAGTAAAGTGGTGAAAGAGATATATAGAGCCAATGTGGAAGGTAATGTTAGTAGAGGACGACCTCGGAGGACACATTTAGATCAAATAGAAAATGTGCTCAAAAAGGCAGGTGTCCGAAGTACGAAGAATAAAAGAGCATGTATGAAAAGATTGATGGATGTGAATGAAGCTAGAGAGGTTTGCCAGGATCGTACAAAGTGGCGATCGATAGTCTCTGCCTACCCCAATGGGAACTAACGGCGTGAGAATATGTATGTATGTATGTATGTATATAGATTTGTCACCAGGGCTCATTCAAGAACTTTTCATGCAACCGAAGACTAGTCGCTATCAATGGTATTTTGATTAATTTACTAGGTGATATTCTAGTAATTTAGAAGGTAATGTTAGTAGAGGACGGCCACGAAAGACACACTTGGACCAAATTGAAAGGGTGCTCAAAAAGGCAGGCGTCCGAAGTATGAAGAATAAAAGAGCATGTATGAAAAGATTGATGGATGTAGACGAAGCAAGAGAGGTTTGCCAGGATCGTACGAAGTGGCGATCGATAGTCTCTGCCTACCCCAATGGGAATTAACGGCGTGAGTATATGTATGTATGTATGTATGTGATATTCTAAGAAGGATAAAAGAGCATTTACGAAAAGATTGATGGGTGTAATCGAAGCTAAGAGTGGTTTGCCAGGATCGTACAAAGTGGCGATCAACAGTCTCTGCCTACCCCAATGGGAAATAATGGCTTGAGTACAATATGTTTGTATGTACATATACATAGTATGTGACAAGATCTATGTAGGCTTTAAGTTTATTAGTTGGATTCGGAGTAGATTTAAGGGGAAATATTAAGAAAAGCACCATTTATTGGTCCGTAATTGTGGTATCAAGAATGGCTAAGTTATATTCCTTCTTCTATTCCAAAGACCACACGCTCGAAAGAACCTTCTGCTCTGGTGGATAAAGTGTTGCCTGGTAATAAACCGTAAGCAGATAGTGCATCCTGGTACATAGCCTATTAAAGCATTCAGGCGTTTTGCTCTTGGTAAACTTATGAGATTATTTTTAATGTTTCCCATCATAACATAACATAACATAAACGTTCACGCCGTTTATCCCCGAAGGGGTTGGCAGAGGTACCAATACTCCTGAACTCACATGGCAAGCGCCATCTAGTTTCCAGAGAAGGTACCCACGTTTTGCTAAGACAGTGTACTCACGTGATAGGGGGCAGGCCTATCGCCGTTTTGTACGAATACACTGTCACATGACTAAGTACAACTCAGCCATGTGGGTTTCCTCACGATGTTTTCCCTCACCGTTAGCAACCATGATAAATTAACCACACATATGACTTTAGAAAAGACAAATTGGTGTAGGCCCGTCCCAGGATTGGAACTCACGCCCTTCTGTTTTTCGGGCGGGTGTTCTTACCCACTGGACTATCATGTCGCTCCCATCATAATAATGTTTTTCCAAGTTTAGATGGTGTCTAAGTATGGTTCTAGCTCTAGGCTTATTATGAACATTATGGCATTTTTAGGTTATCATGATCCGTTACCTAATAGAGTGAAATTGACCAAGAGCACAGAGATGATGATACTTCAAAAAGGGTAAGTTCAATCACGTCAAGTACTGGGTGGCGCAAAAGTACTGGCACTAAAGAAAATACCTTTATTTTTTTTATATGACATTTTCTGTCATTCTGTTGTTGAAAATTGTGTAGTAAACAAATGTAAAATACACTGAAAATAAACATGGACCGTTTTACTCCCCAAGGACGTGGAATAATTGTGTCAATGTTCTTACGGAATAATTCATCAGTGATAAGAACACAACGTGAATTTCGTCGACCATTTCCCCACCGTCCGGCACCGATTGGTCGCACAATTCGACGCTTTGCCACACGCCTTGAAGCAACTGGCTCAACATTGGATACACCTAAGTCTGGGAGACCAAGAACAGGCCGTTCAGCTGAAAATATCGATGCTGTGCGCGAAGATTTGGAAGAGTGTCCAGAAACATCAACGAGGCGACGTGCCACGCAATTGGGCATTTCCAGACGGACCCTGCAGCGTATTTTGGTGAAAGACTTAAAGATGTTCCCGTATAAAACTCAAATGACTCATCAGCTGCTGCCTGCTGACCACCGAGCTCGTCTAGATTACTGCCAGCGCGTCATAAACCTCAACCTTGAAGAGGATGATTTTCCTTCAAAATTGGTTATGAGTGACGAAGCGCATTTCCATCTCTCAGGGCATGTCAATAAACTGGGGCACTGATAATCCGCGCATTATTCAAGAAACACCTCTACACCCACTAAAAGTTACTGTATGGTGTGGCATCTGTGTTGACAGAGTGGTCGGACCCTATTTTTTCGAAGACGCTGGAGGCAATGCGATAACTGTCACTGGAGAACGCTACAGAACCATGTTACGTGAGTTTTTGATACCCAGTTTGGACGAATTGGGGCTGGAGCACATCTGGTTTCAACAAGACGGCGCTACGGCACACACAGCGCGCGACACTATGGACTTAGTGAGGGACGCTTTTCCAGGCCGAGTTATCTCTCGTTTTGGCGATTTGCCTTGGCCTGCAAGATCACCCGATCTGACCAGTCCAGACTTCTTTCTTTGGGGTTTTTTGAAATCTCGGGTGTATGTGAACAAGCCACAGACTCTCGCAGCTCTAAAAGAAAACATTCGTCAAGAAATAACGAACATATCGCAGGAAGTGTTACGGCAAGTTATGCAAAATGTCATAAATAGGGCTCAAATGTGTATCAACTCTGGAGGTCACCATTTAAAAGACATCATCTTTAAATCCTAATGGTACGAAATTTAATGGTACAAATATACATTTAAAAAAACCTAAATCTAGTTTTCTAATTTAGAAAAAATGTTATAGCCGAACCAATTAGGGTCTTTACTTTTGCGCCACCCAGTATAAGGTACTTTTTGACGTGAGCGATTACCCTTAAGTCAAAACCTGAAGATCAATTAATTTTAATATTGCTTTCACCTTTATCATTCCTTTGTACAGTTGGTGAAAGGCAGGGATATATTATATTACATATACTTTATAAACTCATCACTCTATAAATATACTCACTCACGCCGTTTGTTCCCATTGGGGTAGGCTGTGAAAATTGATCGCCACTTTGTACGTTCCTGGCAAACCTCTCTAGCTTTGCCGATATCCATCAATCTTTTGCCATTCATACTTCGGACGCCAGCCTTTTTGAGGTCCGAAGCCGTCCTCTACTAAAATTACCTTCCACATTGGCTCTTATATTATTATTTTACCAATTTACTATCATCTAATATCTGTATGGGCCCTAACCATATTAACATTCCTTTTTTCTATATTTTTACATCTTCTTCTTTTGCACTGCAAAAATTTCTGAGAGACCAGAAAGATGGTAATAATAAATAATTGTTGGTGACGGATCTCCAACCACATCGAGCAAAAATCACTTAAAAACCCTTAGTCGCCTTTTACGATCACCCATGGGTAGAAATGGGGTAGTGCTATTCTAAGTCGACACTACACAGCAATAGGAATAAATGTTGTAAAATCTGAATATTTGTAGATCTATCATACAAATATTCAGAAATACTTAATAGCTGAAAGTGAATATTCGAACCAGTTATATTGGTTACTGTCCATTACTCATAAAAGCTCTATTAAACATTAAAACTAGTGCGTCTCAAACACGCTACTAAAATATCTCAAGGCCGCCACTGTCTCCCCAAGCCAAATTACAAGTGTTAGGAGCTAGTAAGCTACCCACACCACTGTAATTTATTTGATGTATTTGCCCCTGAACTCCGCCGCCCGGTGACGTACACACACTGAAATACCACTGCCCCTGACCTTACTAACTAAACTGAAATAACACGTATTACGGCCAGTTTGGATTCAGTTTTTTCATAGAATTAGAGGTATAGTACAAGGTTATATTATCAATAAAACAAATGTTCCAAATATAATTATATACTATTTAGTACATTTCAACATCGGTAATAGAGTTTAAATTCATTTTTTAGCTTTTTTCCTCATTCCTTTCGTAGATCGAGGCTTAGCTCCTTTCGATTTTGTATGCGTGGCCATTTTCTTTTCTTTTCGCTTTTGCGCGCGAAGATCTTTCTTCATTCGCGGATCCACGACCTTGTACTGACCTTTCACATTAGCGGGTCGTTTCATTTTCTTAGATGTAGTGTGTTTCTTAGCGACCACGTAAGTCACTTTTTTCTTACCCTCAGATTGCGCTTTCTTGTAAAGCCTGTGGATAAGACAGAAAACATGATTTATTAAGGGTCACATTTATTATATTTCAGATGAGATTTTTTTTCTCTTTCTCGCCATCAAACGTTTTTATTCTTAACGGCGCCACATTTGTGAAACAAAAGAACAGATGCATCACCAATACATCAAAGTGCATCGCTCGAATACAAAATCTTTTTTAGAACAATTGGTATATTCAGACCAACATTTTTATGATTATTGCTGAACCTACTTTCGCTCGCATCGCCCTATCTCAATCTCATAAATATTGCGACACAAAAATATTGGCAAGAGCACTTCTTCCCGAGCTAATTCGGTACGAGTTGCAACTATTATAAACCAATAACATGAGAGTCATTGGTCAACAAATCAAGACAAGCGCCATAACTATTTATAATCTTTTAGAATACATTTTGTAAGTAGTATTTAAACCTATAAGTTCCAGTACTGGAATTCAAACATTTCTTCCCTTTAAAAGAGTACTTACTGTTTAACTTGCTGAGCTTTTTCTTTTTCCGACATATCATTGTTCTCCATAACAGCTTCTACCTTCTTCTTAGCGCGTTCCATTTTCTTAATCATGCGCTTCTTCTTACGCGCCTTGGCCTCCACGACTTTCTTGATTGGTCGAACATTGATATCTTCTAATCTTTTCTTATATTCTTCTGTATATGTCTGTAAGTAGATAAATAAAATAGTTGAAAGGATATACTTATGAAAATTGTTATAAGTATTTAATAGAGAACAGTCTTATTATTTTATTTACAGTACAAGTTTTGAAAAAGAAAGTCTGGCAGCTTTTGCCTCCACGACATGTCATGACTCAAAAATTACACTCCAATTGCATCTAAAAATAAAAATTGAAAAAGGCTTTTACGAAAATATTGGATGCACTTAGATGGATCTCAGTGTTGTATAAAGTGGTTTTAAATAGGGAGTCGAGTTAGAGGATGAGTATATGATATTTTCGACTTACTTCTGGTACTACAACTGGTTTCATCATGTGTTTTTTTTCGTCCTCCGTAAACCATTCTGGCAAATTCTGGTCACTGAAAGCGTATCTGTTAAATGCGTCATCAATAAGATCCCGTTTAAATTTCTTTGAGGTCGCCATCATTGTTCCTAGAGCCATTGTTTCTGCGTCCATCTTAAGGGTCTTCTTGAGACGTTTTAACTCTGCAAATTAATTTCAGTTTTTAATAAAATAAGATCATTGTCAGGAACTTATGTGGGTACGCTATGTTTGGGATAAGACATTAATGGTTGCTGTACAGTTTAAACAGACGGGAATAAAATGATAAAGCAAACTTTTTATTATACATTTCTCAATTTAACTTGTATAATAAAAGTGTGATTAAATATGTATTTAAACAAGAATCGCTAAGGCTTTGTGGCGTCACCCATAAACAGTGTATGTGCAATAGAGAATGTGGCATGCACTCTCTCATTCGCACATTTAATTGCATCGTCTACCACAAGTCTCTGTGTTGAGTGAATTAATTTATTACTGCTCAAACACACACAGTCTAAACCTGAAGTACTTAACTCAAGGAATATATTTTAGAATAACTTGCCTGTGCTTTGCTCTGCAATCTTACGATTGATATCCTTACCTAACCTAATTGCCAGTTTTTTTTTTATAATTAGGAAATTTGATTTCTACAATTGGTATAAAAAACATACCTGGGTCTTGTGGTACAACTTCAAATCCATCTTTTTTTGTCTTTTTACCAGCTTTAGTCTTTTCATCTGTAGTCAGCGTATTTTCTACATCATAATCGCTGTCGGAACCATCATCTTCAGAACTTTCCGACCCATGTTTTCTTTTTAAGGAACCATTTACTGATTTTTCTACTGCATCATCAGCCACTTTTTTTCCTAAAACCCAGAAAATGTATTAACCGCTACACAGCATGAATTTAACTGCATACCAGCCTGCGGAATAGCCTATATTTATGTTATTAATACCTAAACAGTACAAAAAAACAATCAACAAAGCATTCCTGGATCCATACTTTAAAACAGAAAAACTATGATGTTACTATAATCAAAGGTTATACAAAAATCACAAAATAAAGTTAGGTTGATTTAAGTTTTATTTTAATTTACATTAGTTTAAATTATTATGTGGATAGGCATAAACACATCACTCTATAACCAGATCCAAAATAATTTACCTTTAATTTTAAATGTCTCTGCAATTTTATCCAGATCTACTTCTTCATCTTTTTCCTCATCCAGCTCTTTAAAGCAATCCTTCTGGAACCAGAGCTCTGCCTTCATAGATCTTTTGTCAACTGGGTCTCTGTTGTCAAGGTCCGTTAACAAAGGATTGTCCTTGGGTATGCTTGGAGTTTTACTCACTTTACTGTTCTGCATTGTATTTAACTTAGTCAATTTCTTTAGTTTCTTGTTCTCAGTGTCCGAATCTGAAAAAGCTGATAACCCATTTGCCTATTAATATTTGTATTGTATAAAAGATTGTGTACTGTAGCCAAAAATTTCAAGGATATTATAAGACAGCACATATTTATAAAATGTGTCTGTCAGACAAATGTTTTATTATTATTGATTTTAGGATAATTAAAACATATAGCGACATGATAGTCCAGTGGATAAAACACCCGCCCAGAAAACAGAAGGGCGTGAGTTCCAATCCTGGGTCGGGCTTACACCAATTTGTCTTTTCTAAAGTCTAAAGTTAATTTATCATGGTTGTTAACGGTGAGGGAAAACATCGTGAGGAAACCCACATGGCTGAGTTGTACTTAGTCATGTGACAGTGTATTCGTACAAAAACGGCGATAGGCCTGCCCCCTATCACATGAGTACACTGTCTAAGCAAAACGTGGGTACCTTCTCTGGACACTAGATGGCGCTGCCATGTGAGTTCAGAAGTATTGGTACCTCTGCCAACCCCTTCGGGGATAAAACGGCGTGAACATTTATGTTATGTTATGATAATTAAAACCCCAGAATTGAAATAAAAATGTTACCTAATGTTTCCTTGTCTTGGTCATCATCTGTATCTGATTCTAATTCCAATTCACTGTCTGAGTCTTTATAGTACAATCCTGACGAATCTAATTTTGAAGACTCCACATCATATTTGACATACTTCTGTTTAATCTTCAGCTCATCATCATCATCACTAACTTCTGCCGTTATATCTGGTGCTTGGTCTAGAATACTTTGTAATTGCTAAAAAAAACACAACTTAGTAATTAGTTCCTAATAAAAGAAGCAGATATCATATATGTATTTGTACCTTTTTAGCAAAAGTAAAGTAAATCTTTTGGTATTAGTAACTTACTTGAGTATTTTTGATATCCGATAGCTTGAACATATCATTGCTTTCCAGAATTGGGCCATCATCTCCTTTCAACACCATTTTAAGGTTCATCTTTTCTGCTAACTTTTGTCTTTGTTTGTTAACCTGTTTCCTTTTACGTTTTGATAGTCGACGCTCTTCATCCTGTTTGAACAAATTTTATAGAAAATTATAGTGCTTCCATAGGTTATGAATGAAAAATGGTTTCTACTATGTTTATGGCATTTAAATAAAATTATTCTGAAAATACTATTTTGTCACTTCATCACTAACTCATTTTTATTGCTACTGCATCTGAATGTAGGTTGCATGATGGCGCTGTGAATTCTCATCATCCAACCTGAGTTAGATACTTATGTTATATCTTGACGATCAAGTTTTTTAGTTGCTTAAGGCCAGAAATATAATTTTTAATCATCCTATTATTTATTAATTTATTTGAGAAACAAATAGAAAGATATTTAACATTAGGCTTACCTGTAGTTCTGCTATTTTGTTATCAATTCCTTCTTCATTCTCCTCGTCATTGCTACCTTTCTCCTGGTCTTCCTCTTCCTCTTCAACCTTTTCTTCTTCCTCCGGTTTTGCCTGGAAAATTCATACCAAAAAATATTTAACTAATATAGTGTAATATTTTGAATTTTAATTTTGAAACAAGTACAATTGTTTTTTTATTTAGATATAAAACCAATGTTTACATTAGAATAAATAACAACCACTATAAGTTAATACGACTATTGTTTCGATTATTTTGCTATTTACAGTAATCAAAACAAAAATCTATAAAATTGTTTATTTTGTGTTTGATCATAGTCCCCATGATGTAGATGATTTATACGACAATTTAATTAATGTGATTTAGGGATCATTTGAATCTCAAATCTTATAAATTTAAATGTGAAACAAAAAAAACATGACTTTTTTTAAAACACAAAAAAGGAATGTTTAAAAAGGTATTTGATTCAAATGCGATGGAATGGAAACCAACATAAACAATATTTATCTTAACTTTTTAGACAATTGATTAGATTATTTTCTTTTGCAAATTTATATTTCTCTAATTGTGGTCATGAGAGTTATATATTTTCAGTTTCACACTATTTTATTAGTTATTACTTAACTATAAAAATAAATGTAAATAGACTATACTTGTGTTTATTTTATTATAGAAAACAATAATCAAAATATTTTACCTGAGTTTTTTTCCACTCTTTCAAATGTTTGAACCAATTCATCAGCAGTTTCAAATCTTTTCTGCCAAGTACTTTGATATCTTTACAGCATTCTCTTATCTCTTGTGTTGTTCTGGGGTGGTTTGCCACATGAATATCATCAAGCACAATCTGAAAATGTATTATGTATAAATAATTAAGTATCAATTAACCTCTATGAAGATATGAGAAATTGTATTGTGGCTGGAGAGCCATCAACAAGATTTATTTAATCCAATCTTCTCCCCACTAAACTCAAAAGTGGTTGAGGAATTTCTAACTCTGAGGCTCTGGCTATCCCATTTAGTAACCATGAGTATAGGAAGGTATGCTATAGACCATTAGTTTTCCGTGCAGAATAAGCAAAATCATCAGCATTATTAACTGTATGGCAGGTAATCTTTAAATAAGTTTTTTGACATGTGTAAAACACAAACTTAATGTTCAAGTTATAAGTTCCCAAAGGCAGAGGTACTATACTTCTGAACATCAAATGACATATTTGTCTCCTGGTGTTCAGAGTACAGAATATAAAGATAAGATGTAAATATATTTTTAGTTTTATAAACACAATTTTCAGATAAATCTTTGTCCAACATAGTAATTTTCTCTCATTATCATTCATTGAGAGTTATTTAGTCATAATTTTAAGTTTAATGTTAACTTACCTCTGAACATCCTGGCAAAAGATCTAGCGGATCATCTGCTTCTATAAACTTAGACACTTCCACTTTGTGGTGAGTAGTATAATCATTTTCAAGATAACCTTCTGCTTTTGCTTTTTTCTGCTTTTCAGGATGCATAAGATTGTTATGTTGTTTCTTAATAATATCCAAATCTTCAAACACATGTTTCGCATCCAAAAACTTGGGATCAATAGTATCTGGTGCAAGGTACCCTTGGCAGATAACAAATATTTCAGATGATTCATTTCTTGAAGCTTGGGGCTTTGTTGCATGAACTTTTTTGAAGAATTGCTTTAAGACCCATAATAAAGCATGATAATCTTTAGATCTGAATACTTTGGTGACAAACCATCCACCTTGTCTGAGGAAGTTAGTAGCTAATTTCAGAGCACTCAGAGTTAAGCATGCTTGTTGATAAGCATCATGTAGCCAATTCAGACCAACATTAGGTGCACCATCATGAAGAACTACATCAGCTTTCCAAGTTTTAATTTCTTTTTTTATAGCTGTTTTACACTTTTCAGTTGTAATATCTTCTGTCAGGCTAATGCAACCAGGCACTTGTTTAATAGGAAAAAGATCAACTCCTATGACAATACTGGAAAGGGGCATATTCTGGTGAGCCACCTGCATCCATCCTCCTGGAGCTGCACATAAATCTATGCATACTCGGGACTTTTGTAGGAAACCAAATTTACGATTCAGTTGAATCAATTTGAATGCAGCTCGAGATCTGTACCCTGGAAACAATAAAATTAATGTGTGATTTATTTGCATTATGTTTTGGATGAATATCAAGTTATAACTCAAAGCGTGTGATAAAACTGTGTAGTTTTATCATCTTTTTATTTTTGATGGGTGAAAACTAAAATAATTATTTTCATGAACTTATACAAGAGTGTAGAAATATGACAACTTTGTAATGTTATTGAACTTATTAATTATGAGTATATGTACATATGCTAATTTTACAAATTTACCAGTCTAATTTAACAAAATTTAGTAATTGAAAGTCTAGTTTGTGGTATTATAAAAAACAAACATAAATAACATCTAAGACTAAGAAACAAACATTTGCTCATCACATAAATGTTGCTCTCAGCGTGGATCCAACCTGCTAACGCCGGACCAAGAAGCTACTCACCTATCCACTCGGCCAGAGACATTTATTCAAATACACCATATGTTGATAGTAAATTTTTTAAAGGAAAAATAATTTTATCCTTTTGATGCATTCATATTATAGCTAAATAAGAATAAAAATAACCCAAGCATATACCCTTAACAAAGGAATAAAAACAACATCAGAGTAACATACATTTTCTCACGCCATTAGTTTAGTTCCCATTGGGTTGGCAGATACTATTGATCACCAGTTTTTTACGATTCTGGCAAATTAGTCAAGTTTCTTTTATATTCATAATTATTTTCAGCCATGCCTTTTTATTCTTAATACTTTAGACTCCTTTCTTTATGAGCACATTCTCTATTCTATTTGATTTAAATGTGTGCTCCATGATCGTCCTCTACATTCCCATATACTTGGTTACATTCATACCATAACTCCAGCTAGTTAAATAATATAAAATACGAACTTATTACCTGTTTCTTTAGCAAGCTGATAATATTTATCTTTACGTTGTTTTCCTACTTTAGTCTTTTTACCCATTTTTGCTTAATATTATGGGAAAACAGGTCAAGTAACACTTAGCTATCGCATGGATCTTTAACCTAGACAAAATTATAATGTCTTAATTTAACATTTTGAACATAATTCACAATATTAACAACACGCACTCTAGTCAGGTGTTAAGTTTTACTTTTAGGTTATGTTCAATTGTTCAGCAGTTCCAGTTCATGTTGTTTTTCTTCCTCCTTTTGTCTAATAGACAGGCAAACGTTTTTTTTAACCATGCAGCCTAGTCATACGTTGTGTTTTGTGTTATAAATTATAACACTAATAATAACTTATAATATAATATAATATAATCTTTCTGCGACCATCATTTAGCCCGACCAAATGTCCCCACCAAAGGGGCTCGAGCTTACCCTATACAGGGTGATTTGACCAAAGTCCACCACGCTGGCCCTGTGCAGGTTGGCAGAGTAACGAGCTACCGCGATAGTAGCCGGGACCGACGGCTTTACGTACCCTCAGAAGCACGTAATTTTCGGAATATCAGGTGACTCAAGCCTACAATATCCTGCCAAACTGGGTTAAATCTTACAAATTAAATTTGTTAGTTTACCCAGCGGAGATCGAACTCATTTATTTAAGATAACTCAAGCTTAATAGTCTAAATAGAAAAAAGACAAAGAAAGGTAACAGATACAAAATATAGTCTTTTAGTTGACTCACTCGACACTGGCGAAGTTTTAGTAGTCAACGCGACAAAAGTCAATCAACTTAAAAAATAATAATATACAAATAACCTCAAAATTTACGCCGCGGCTGATTTGACCGAAAAAAATATATGAATCTTCTTTTGGCGGGAAGATCAGCTGTGATGTCAAGTAGACGTTTCCGCCAATGTTTGGCTATTGACACCGAATATTGACGTGGATGGATAGATGTATATGAAATTAATGGATTGTTTTATAGTATTTTATTCAGTTTTTCGCTTATATTTAATCGGCTCCAATATGGGGTGATAATAATGTTGTGTTGTGAGCTGTTGTAGTTGTGCAAGCAAAAAGTTGCAAAACAAAGAGTATAAAAAAAGAACCGTTTATTGTAAAGTAAAATTAAATTTAAAGCTCCTTAAAATTAATCTTCTTAGTTTTTTTACTAATTGTGCTTTGTTTTATACTTTTAGTAAGGGTTTGAATCATTCATAAGTTTACATAGATTTTCGGTTGGCTCAAAAGATCAAGAAACCAGGGCCGTAAAATCATTATTTATATTATCTGTGCCATTATATAAAAAAAATACTTTCGGTGAAAATAGCCTCGGCCCAAAATTTATGTTATCTCACAGATAATATAATACTATACTAGTACAGATACCCAATCCCATACAACGAAATGTGATGTGCTTAAATACCCTTATTCGGCGGGCTATTTTTTAGTTCCTTATTGTTCGCTAGATGGCGATAAAAACAAAAACCAAATGATAACGAAGCCCGGTATCATACGCCCGATTTCTGAATTGAGTATTCAAGCTGAGAACGACTTAAGTATCGTTTTGTCTCATTCAGTTGTTAAGATTTCAATGCGACAGAACGATACTTAAGTTGTTCTCAGCTGGAATACTCAATTCAGAAATTGGGCGTTACTCGGCTAATATTAGGAAATGGCGGCTGCGGGGCGCGCGGGGCGGGGGCGCCTCGGTAACACGACACAAGTGAGACAGATTTTATTACTTTATGACTTTCTTTCACTAAATGTTTATTTGCAAATTTGCAAATATGGTCAAGGACAAAATCGTCGACAAGGCCAATTGCATACGAGTATTACATCCGTTTGTAGATATTTTTGCTTGTAATGTTAACAGTGTCGTTGTCGATATTCTTCTCTGCTATGTGTCGGCTTAGAATAGCACTATCCCATTTCTTACCGTAATGGTTCGTAATAGACGGCTAAAGGTATTGGGGCTTTTGGGTGATTTTAAGGCGATTCTGTTGGGGACCCACCATCAAAAATCTTTGTTTTATAATCTTATCCCAACACAAGTTCCAAAAGTGGCGAACGAAATTTTTATTCCTAGGCTCTGGTTCCCCCTTCTAGGGATTTATAGCCGAAAATAAACGTGTGAATAATGAACGATATTCTGTTTATTAAAATAAAATAAACAGAATAAACACATTTATTTATTTAATAACATCGTGCAAGACGTATTCGTGCTGTAGTGGCGGCGTATAATAGCACTACTCCGCATCATTCCGTCAGTGAGGTATTGAGCGTTATGTCGAGATTTTTCTTTCCTTTATTTATTCTTCATTTATTAGTTATTTATAATCCCCACATGAGGTTTAAATGATTTGAGTTGTTTAGTTTGAGGCATAGAATAAAGTTTGTGGCTGGAGGGTTTAATTTCATTGATTGGTTGGCGATGTGGTGATAAACCACAAATATTTAATCAAAAAAATGTATCTTTCACAAGCATCTGTGGGTTTGTCGCATTCAAACTTCTGGTTATTACTATACTACAATGTCGGCTCAAAATGGTATCATTTAATATTATAACATAACATAAACATAAACGTTCACGCCGAATATCCCCGAAAGGGTTGGCAGAGGTACTAATACTTCTGAACATCACGTGACTTTGTCACCTGGTGTTCAGAGTACCCACGTTTTGCATGGACAGTGTACTCACTTGATAGGGGGCAGGCATATCGCCGTTTTGTACGAATACACTGTCACATGACTAAGTACAACTCAGCCATGTGGGTTTCCTCACGATGTTTTCCCTCACCGTTAACAACCACGATAAATTAACCACACATATGTCTTTAGAAAAGACAAATTGGTGTAGGCCCGACCCAGGATTTTAACACTAGTCGTTTGCACGATAACCGAGTGTTCTACCCACTGGTCTATCACGGTTGCTATCACTTAATATTATAAATTATAATACATTATAATTAATTTTACTGAGTTATGTGGCTCGAATGTTAACCCATTTCCAAAATTAATGGTTCTTTTATAATCTATTCTCCACATAAAGCGGCTAATAATTTGAAAATGTTGAAAGTATTATTAGAGAAGTATTAAAAAAAATCTATAGCTGGTTTCAACTGCAATCATACGGACATTTAACTCCAACTCAAACGTTAGCGCCGAATATCCCCGAACGGGGTCGGCAGTGCGGTATCAATACTTCCGATATTCGCTTGACATTGTCACCGGGTGTTCAGAGTACCCACGTTATGCTCGGACAGTGTACTCACGTGATAGGGGACAGGCCCATCGCCGTATTGTACAAATACAATGTCCCAGGGTTAGAAAACTAGTCGTCTGCAAGATAAGCAGTGTTCTACCCACTGAGCTACTAAGCCGTCATTAAACTACTAATTTTATTTTATCTAGGTACCTACGCGCTACACCTTCAGTACAGAATACTTATCCTATTTGTAAAAAGTATTTATCAATCTTGCGTGATTATTATTATTTCTCATACCGTTGGAGTAACAGAAAATATAAATCTCATTGTTTAATCATCATGCAAAATGCTGTATACCTGGCTGTTTTTAAAAAAAAACATTATTACATACATAAATATACTTACGACTATAAATCCCTAGAAGGGGTAGCCAAAGCTTCGAAAAAGTCAATCACTGAGTTATTAATATTGATTCAAACGTTCACACCGCAAATCCCCGACGGTAGTGCAGGCAGGGGTACTAACACTAAAAATCAACTTTCTACAACAAAGTACTAACAGATATAAAAATAACATACATACATATACTCACGGCTATAAATCCAAGAAGGGGTAGCCAGAGCTTCAGAGCTAGAAACTCCTCAGTCACATTTAAAAGTTGATAGGGGAGAAAATGGTACAAATAAATTATCGTTAGTGATGGGCCTCCAAAAATCCCTTAAAAGCCCCAATACCGTAAGTCGCCCCTTACGTTCAGCCATCGGAAGAAATGGGGTAGCGACATTCTAAGCCGACACTACACGGCTAAAAAATAGTGATAAGAATTGGAACAAGGTTATTTTTGAGCGATGCGGCAGGAATTAAAATTACATGTATATTCTCACGCCGTTAGTTCACATTGGGATAGTTAGAGACTATCGATCGCCACTTTGTACGGCCATGGCAAACTTGGGACACTTGTCTTTTTAAGCACAGTCTCTTTTTGGTCCAAACGTGTACGCCGAGGTCGTTAAAAAATTAAAATCACTTAAAAAACCCCTATACCCCGTGAGTCGCCTCTTGCAATCACCCACGAGTAGTAATAGGGTAATAGGGTAGTGTTATTTTAAGTCGACAATTATCACCAATTCGATTACTTGGGTGGACGCAAATCAAAACAAGTAAGATACTCATAAATAAAAGATGTTATTAAAGGAAAGAACGAAAGACGGGGGCGTATACCCGAAGGTCGCGGGTTCGAACCCCGCCAGTGTCGAAATTTTTCTTTCCTTTAATAACATCTTTTATTTATGAGTAATAATCCCCACATGAGGAATTCATGTCAAAAAACATTAAATTATGTGATAGTTAGGCGTTTCCAACATTTGCATTCTATCTGAAAAGGTAGACAAGTGGCCGTCCGAATTAGTAAAAATTCGGAGGTAGGAAACGCAAACACTACTTGAACGTGTAAAAAAGAAACAAAGGATAGAGAAATTTCGCGCTGGATGCCAACTGACACTGTAGCTCAGTTGGCAGAGCGACGGGGGCGTATACCCGAAGGTCGCGGGTTCGAACCCCGCCAGTGTCGAAATTTTTCTTTCCTTTAATAACATCTTTTATTTATGAGTAATAATCCCCACATGAGGAATTCATGTCAAAAAACATTAAATTACAAGTAAGATACGTCAATAAACACCATCTCAATTTGGCGCCATCTATTGTCAGTAGTTGAAATCACTAAACATTTTAGTTAAATAGATGTAGTTCTACAATAATCATTTGGGAATACAATTTCATAAAAACGAAAATACAGTTTTTTTTATATTTTGCTTCTAATTGTAATAATTTATGTTTTATGGTATTAAGTGACAAAATAAATTACCATGTTATATTTATCTAACTGTCTTTTGGCTTTTTAAACGATTATTAGCCACTTTAAGTTTTTATTTTAAAAGTCGACTATATCTTAACTCCATCTATTGAGCGAAGAGGTAACTAAAAACATTTTGTATGAGATGGTATACCATGGTTATCTTTAAGTTTTTATTTTTAAGTTTTTAACTTAAAATTGATACTAAGAAATTTTTGGCTTTACTGCACTTATTTATTTTTAGAACTTAAAAAGTTCATAAAGAAGTAGTTAAGCAGCTTTTATGTGATCAGACTGATTGATAAGCGATGTTTATATCAAGATAGTTGACAAATTGAAATCCAAAATTACTTATATCAAATAAATAATAAAATGTGTTCTGATTGGTATCAAAATCTTGGACGTCCTAAGTATGTCGTTGCACCTATGGTAGATGCTAGTGAGTTAGCATGGAGACTTCTTTGCAGGGTTCATGGTGCACAGTTGTGTTACTCACCAATGTATCATAGTAATGTTTTTACTAAAGACTCTAAATACAGAAAAGAAAGTTTATCAACATGTAAAGAGGATAGACCCTTAATAATACAGGTATTCACCTCCCTTTTTTACAATGTTTTTTTCCAAATATATGCTAGAAGTTGAGTATGTGGATGATTCTTTTGTTCTAAAACACTTGTGAGAAATATGATGGTAGAATGTCTGCTATGTTTTTCAGTTACAATAAGTTTAAATTCTTTCATGACCATGTCATACATATAATGCTTCTTAATCCTGTTGACTAATCAGAGAATACAAATACGTGCAGTATTTTTATTTACGATTATAATTACAGTTTTGTGGAAATAATCCAGATATAATGGCAGAAGCTGCTAGATTGGCCGAGAGTTATTGTGATGCCATTGATGTTAATTTAGGATGTCCTCAAGCAATTGCTAAAAGAGGAAAATATGGCTCCTTCCTTCAGGATGATTGGGACTTACTAAAAAATATTGGTCAGTATTTCTTTCTTTTATGACATTGCTCAAATAATTTAAATATATAATTATTTGAACTAAAACATAAGGTTTATGAAATTTTATTTTAAAGTATTTAAAAATGTATATTGACTAAGTTCTAGAGGATGACCAATTATATCAAATCAAATATACCGTTTCATAATAAAGAGTTGGCATAGTTTTTTTTGTTTTTTTCTTTTGCTTGATTTTGACTGTTTATGCTAAATTTAATTATGTTTCCTTTTAGTTCAATGAATATAATGTTCATGAATAATGTTGTAGCTATTGAAAATGCTTTTTGACAATATTCAGTTGAAATGGCAAATTCACAAGCCTGAAATTATGAAATGGAACACATGATTGTAAATGTGCCCATTACATGCAATTATAACAGATTAAGTGTTTCAATTTTTTTTTATTAAGTTACAAATGAACAACTCTCACTAACTCAAAATTATGGCCCAAAACAAAAACTTCTTCCTTAAAGAAAACTATTTTTTAAAGATCTGATTTTCTTAGCTTTAAGGTTGATAAAAAAAACTATTATAAAATATTTTTGGCAACCTTAAATGGGACCATGTTAGTTAAATATGAGATAATACTAGAGAGTATGGATGAAATATAAATTATGAGAGACATATGAAGTCGATGTGGATGGAATTCAGGACAATTGTGGAGGACACATTTAGATATATAATAGATCAAATGTACCCACAAAGTTTATTTAAATACATACATACATATATACTCACGGCTATAAATCCCTAGAAGGGGTAGCCAGAGCTAAGGAATTAGAAATTCCTCAGCCACTTTTGGAAGTTGATTGGGTAAAAGATGGTGAAATAAAGGTTGATGGGTCTCCAACTGCATCGCCCAAAAAACTCATAAAAAGCCCCAATACCGTTACTCGCCTCTTACGGAAGGAACCAGAAGAAATGGGGTAGTGCTATTCTAAGCCGACACTACACAGCATAATTTAAATATGAGTATCTAGGTATACAAAAAAAATGGTACACCAAATTGCATACAAATAATTAAGGTTAATATGATGTACAGCCATGGGCACTTGAATGAACCAAATTTTATAAAAAAAGATTGTTTTCAGTTACTGCAATGTCAAAAGCTGTGTCTATACCAATAACTTGTAAAATAAGGGTATTTGATGACATTGAAAAGTCTGTACAATATGCCCTTATGCTTCAGGGCGCAGGATGTAAACTTTTAACTGTACATGGAAGAACAAGAGAGCAGAAAGGTCCTCTCACAGGAATTGCGAGCTGGAAACATATAAAAGCTGTGAGGTAAACATGTATATTTTACTTCTATCTATTAAAAGCCACACGCGACGTATCGTTCGCCAAGCATCTCGTCATCTATGTATCTTAGGCGATTGTCATCCAATAAAGGCGAACAGACCGTTTTGTATTTACATACATACATACGCTCACGGCTGTAAATCCCTAGAAGGGGTAGCCAGAGCTAAGGAATTAGAAACTCCTCAGCCACTTTTGGAAGTTGAGTGGGGAAAAGATTGAAAAAATAAAGGTTTTTGGTGATGGGTCTCCAACCGCATCGCCCAAAAATCCAATAAAAAGCCCCAATACCCTTTTGTATTTATAATAATTAAATATCAATATCACTTTTTATATTATTCTGGCTGTATACCGTTTGGCACTTTTTGCAATATGAGCTGTCTGCAACCCCATCCAAATCACAGTAATTGCGCTTACGAAAGTTCGTATGACTCCAAATGTGTAGTGTAGAAACATTTAGATGAATAATCTTGAAATTCTGAAATTTAATTACGTTTTATTGATGAAAGATAAAAGATTATATTTTTAGCATCCAGGCCATTTCATGAACTCTAATGTTAACGTTAACGTAATATGTTAACGGTAGAGTTGATGTTTTTTCAAAGAAATAAATCATAGCTATAATAATAATATAATAGCTCTGAACATCTGGTGAACTTTTTAGTTACCTGGAGTTCAGACTACCTACCTTTAGGCCGACAGATAAACTACACACATAACACGTTGTTGATGGCCTGACTGGGGATTTGAAGCCATGCCCTTTTCCACGGCGGTGCTCTTTCCCACAAAGCAGCCAAAGTCGTTAATGGTTTACTGCTGCACCTACTGGATGTTTTTAATCACAAATATAATACATTTTTCTTTACGTTTTCAGGGATGCTGTCGCAATACCGATGTTCGCAAATGGTAATGTGCAATGTTTAGAAGACGTCCACAGATGTCTTGCTTATACAACAGTAGATGGAGTAATGAGTGCCGAGGGTATTTTAACCAATCCTGCATTATTTGAGGGAATCAACCCAGTCACGTGGGAAATGGCACAGGAGTATCTTGCAATAGTCGCTGTCTATCCTTGTCCCATGTCTTATATAAGGGGTCACCTATTTAAAATATTCCACAAGATGTAAGTATTCCCTATATTTCATGTAGAAATAATTGATAATTAAAACATATAAGATAATGGTCTGGCCGCTAAATTTGATAATTTTGTCGGTTTTTAATACTTACTTAACTTTCTTATCGCAAAATCTCACAGTTGAATAATATGAATTTAGTAGTACAATATTCTTTATATGTATTAAACGTATTTGAATTTACTTTAAATGTATAGCTACGGATTTTATCTAAAATGATAAATAAATACTTGATCTTATGACAGACACAATTAACTAGCCTCTCTCCTCGTATGATAAAATTTCCTTTTATTTATTTTATTATATTAAGATATCCAACAGCGTATATTTAAAATCCTAAAAACAAAGTTATATAAAGTACTACAAAACTTAGCCAATGACATGATATCACTTAAGCATTAAAATAAAGAACAGAATTTACAACATTCTTACTGATAAAACGTAAAATTTAAATAAAAAGAAAGATATTACAATAAGTATTTTAATTCACTTGTTTGCAGTTTCACATGTCAAGGAAACGATGACGATCGCCAACTATTAGCTACTGCTCAAAACTTAGATGACTTTTGCAAAGTGACTTCAAATATAAGAGATAAATATAAACCATATCACGAAGGCGTGTTACATTTTGAATCTTGTGAAAATATATCGAGGATCGGTTACAATTTGATTCTCCCGCCTTGGATTTGTCAGCCGTACGTCAGGATGCCGCCTGATGAACATAAACAGAAAATGGAGATGTTAAATCAAAAACAGGTATGTATGGTTGATATTCAAATCACGGATATAAACACATCTTCTTACAAGGAAACACTACGGTTAGACAGGGTATTTAAAAAATATGTACTTGTAAAAACTATCGCTATCCTGCAGTGCTCATACGCACCGGCCTGAGTTAGAGCCGCCCGTGCCATGTATACTCGTATAACGCACACTGGCCAGGACCCTCACTTGTTTATTATTTAAACGCTTACATTCTTTGCACTTTGTTCGCAAGTTTTTAAGTTTGTTAAGTTCGGCCACGTTTCAGCGGCATTTTAAGGTGGAGTCACCGCTCGGACGGGTGCCGCGGGATGCGGGGGTGTTCGATGCGGGGGTTAGTCCAGGGATGTTAGTGTTTTAAGCCAAGGGAGTACAAGCTGTTATATACAAGATGGTAAGAGGCAAGTCCCCAGGTCATGATAACCTCAGCATCGAACACCTCAAGTATGCCGGTGCGCACTTATCTAGGGTCCTCTCAATGCTTTTTAATCTATGTGTGAGTCACAGGTACTTACCTGACGACCTAATGTACACAGTGGTGTACACACATGTACAAAGAATAAGACTGGTGACGCCTCAGATTAATCAAATTATAGACCCATTTCGCTAGCCACAGTTGTAGCTAAGGTGCTGGACAGCTTGCTTGACAAACAGATGGATAAACACCTCCATCTTCAAGATGCACAGTTCGGCTTTAGGCCAGGACTCTCAACTGAAAGTGCCATCCTCTGTCTCAAGCAAACTGTCCAATACTATACAGCTAGAAAAACGCCTGTCTGCGCATGCTACCTGGCATTTGATTTAGTGTTTTATGACAAACTGTGGCAGAAGTTAAAATCTGAGACGGACCTACCCCACGAGATTACGGCAGTGTATCGGTACTGGTATGGCCACCAACAAAACAGTGTGAGATGGGCTGGAGAATACTCAGATGCGTATGGGCTGGAGTGCGGGAAGAGGCAGGGGTTTGATTTTATTCTATGTGACGTTATTTTAATTGACATGTTTTTGTAATTTTAATTTATTTGTATTTTATAGTTTTCATTTTATGTTGTACTAGTGGATCGGCCCAGCTTCGCACGGGTAGCGTAGTTTTAAAAATATCTGAGGTTTCTTCAATCACTGCTCAACCTTTGTGACATTTAGCGCAACTTATAGCACTCCTGAATAGAGTAGCTTTGTGATTGTGAAAGCGCTTTAATGAACAGTTCAGTATCCGAAATAAACCCATGCAAACAAACAATCAGAGTTACAAACTCTGCATACATCATACATGTATATGCCGGGAGTACTCCCGGCTTTCTTTTCCGCGCCCAACCATTACAAAAAAATAATCCTTATAGCATGATTCAGTATTCACGTGCGACGCGACGACAGGACGCGATGGCTTATTTCATGTATAGGTTTACTGATTTCTATGATTCTTTTTTTATTGATTAAGTAATAATGTACATACATACATATACTCACGGCTATAAATCCCTAGAAGGGGTAGCCAGAGCTAAAAAAATAGAAATTTCTTAGCCACTCTTGGAAAGTTGAGTGGGGAAAAGATAGTGTAATAAAGGTTGTTGGTGATGGGTCTCCAACCGCATCGCCCAAAAATCCCTTAAAAGCCCCAATACCGTTAGTCGCCTCTTACGTACACCCACCGGAAGAAATGGGGTAGTGCTATTCTAAGCCGACACTACACAGCTCACAGCACAGTAATAATGTAAACTTTTTTAAATGAGAGATGAATGAAAGAACTATAAACGTAAGAATAAACAAATGTAATCAGAATGTTCCGAACACGTGTTGTTGTGAGTCAACCATAAAAGATAGACATATGCTGTTGAAGGATATTTTTTAGACAATTTTATGTAGAATGTTTCCGACATACTTGATTTCTATGCAACTATAACCAGTAAGGTCGACACGCGACGAAAGCTTAAAAAATGGAGTAACTTCCCCCGTTTTCTCATGATTTCCCAAAATTCCCCTTCACTACTCTGCTGAAAATTACACTTTAACCTGCCCAGGAGTATGAAGAATAATTCTACCAAGTTTCGTTTAAATCCGTCAAGTATTTTTTATTTTCATTAGGAACATACAAACCTACAGACAGACAAAAATTTTACTGATTGCATATTTTGCATCAGTATCGATCACTAATCACCCCCTGATAGTTATTTTGAAAATATATTTCATATAAAGAATTGACCTCTCTACAGATTTATTATAAGTATAGATGTAATGGCTAAATATGGGCTACTAGCCTGAAATAAATGATGATTATTATTTTATACCGCCATCTGTTTTATTTAAAAAATATAAATTCTAAACTAGTAAGATTAAGTTTAATATAACCCTTACTTAAAATCCAAACGCAAACGCACAAATTGCTGTTGATTTATTAATTTGCAAACGTTTTTAAGGATGATGATATTTGTAAGAGGATACATGAAGATTCAGATGGAAATACGATATCTCGTAAGAAAATGAAGAAGCTTCGGAGAATAATGCGAAGACCCACGAATGCTGAGGCGCAGCAAGCAGGCCGCAATGGAGAAATCTGCGTCAAAGAGTTGTGTCCGAATCCTTTGGTAAGTGTTTACAATTATTAACTTTATAAGTTTCTTCATTGCATTGTTTGCGTGTATGTATGGTATGTATGTTTAGGCCAAAGCTATCCTATACCGATCATTATAAAATGTATGTAACGATCTATTGCGCATGTTAGTTACCTACACCTTAATTTGTATAGTGTTAAGGAATAGTTTCTGAGATGTAGTTTTTTTACCAGAAAGTATATACTACATTTTACATAATCTTTAAATGTGTCTGTTTTCAGGGAGGAAAATGTGCATACAAACTCTGTAAGAAATGCTGTAGAAACAAATGTTTTGAAGAAAACATGGATTGTACGGGCCATCGAATACTTGTTCGCACGAGACGCGACATGGCAATAAAATATGCAAGTCAGGAGAAATAAAACTTACTATAAGCCGATATTAGTTTTAAGTTATTATTTAATACAATTTGTGTAATTGTTTTTTTATAAATATATGATCAGTTCGTTATATTTTATTTATATTTCAATAATATAATGATTAGATGATTTTATAATAAATCCATCCTTTTAGCCTACATCTGACCGTAAAAAGAAATGCCGAAGATTTATGTATTTTACTGCACAGTCCACACAAAAAAAAACAGAAGGTTAAATAAATTATTGCATGACTCAAACTAATTGTTGGTTATATAACTTGTACCAATCAATAAATTACCGAGTAATATCGTGGATAGTGTCCATATGTGATCAAGGGCAAACTGTCGTGGAAACCATAATGGCCTTGTATCGATGTTAGTACCCAAGGATAACTACTATCTACTTATTTTTCTAACTCTGAAAGTTGGCTATTGTAGTTACATACATATAATCACGGCTATAAAACCCTAAGAGGGGTAGCCAGAGCTAAGGAATTAGAAATTCCTCAGCCACTTTTGGAAGTTAAGTGGCTACTGTTGTTCTTAATTAAATATCAGTAAAAATAATTAAAATATCTGCAACGAAACTTTATTTAATTTAATAGTATTTTAATTATATTATTCAAGAGTATTTTTTCAGCCAAGTCGTCGCTTCGCTAATGATCACTCTTCCTTTTATACATATACTAAATACTAATAAATCCTGATTAGGGTATTTGTTTTTTTTTAATTAAATGTCATTAAAACAGCAATGAATATCGAGTTTATTAGTTGTTACGAGTTTTTTTTTCTTTAATTAGACATAATAAAGTAAAATAATAGGTTTTTAAATCATTTTGGAAATTCGTGAATTATCACCTTTTTACTTTTAACAGTCACGTACGGCGCAAAATACCCCACATAAGTGCTATTTTTTCTTTATTATTTCGAAAGTCTAATGTCTTGCAAAGTTTTTAAGATTAGTTTGTGGAGCTTCAGAACCAGGCATAAGTATTTTTAATTTTATTTTGAAATTTTAGCTCTCCTGACAAAAAACAGTGATTTCAAACTTTGTGCTCAAAATGTACTTAATTATTGTTCGGATGTACAGGTTTTCTTTATTGGAAATGAAAGTAGGCTTAATATTGAGTATAATTACGGAAAAAATAAAAGCCAGAAATCATTTTAGTTTCTTTTTTTGACGATTTCTTGAAAAATCTGGATAATCTCTAAGTTTTCAAAAAAAAAGTCATAACTTGAAAACTATCAATAATCGCTAAACATACATGGGGGTGGTTTGGATAGGTCTCGGTACAGGCTATGTAAAAAAAAAAACGTCACCCGATTGGCCACCCTGTATAAAGGGCTTTTCAAGTGGTTTTGAACGACGCTGTTGGAGACCCATCACCAACGATACTTTATTTCCACTATCTTCTCCCCTACTCTCTCTCCGGCTACCCCGTTTAGGGAATTATAGCCGTGAGTATATATAATTATGTTCAAATAGTTCTTCTTCTATATGACTTCCATACATACATACATATACTCTCTCTCCGGCTACCCCGTTTAGGGAATTATAGCCGTGAGTATATATAATTATGATCAAATAGTTCTTCTTCTATATGACTTTCATACATACATACATATACTCACGGCTATAAATCCCTAGGAGGGGTAGCCAGAGCAGAGCTAAGGAATTAGAAATTCCTCAGCCACTTTTGGAAAATTGAGTGGGGAAAAGATGGTAAAGTAAAGGTTGTTGGTGATGGGTCTCCAACCGCATCGCCCAAAAACCCCTAAAAGCCCCAATACCGTTAGTCGCCTCTACGTACACCCATCGGTAGAAACGGGGTAGTGCTATTCTAAGCCAACACTACACGGCCAATCTATATACACGGTCTATATTACTTGTGCTAGTATAATCGAGTGGCTTTATTTCACCATCTTTTCCCCAATCAACTTCCAAAAGTGGTTGAGGAATTTTTAATTTCCTAGCTCTGGCTACCCCTTCAAGGGATTTATAGTCGTGAGTATATGTATGTAGTATAATCTAAAATTTGCAATAACAGCAAATAATAACTATAAGATATATACTTACATTCTTACTTCACTGGGTGGGGTACTATTACGACTACGACCCACAATACTCGTCATTATTGATCCTGATGAACCCACATATCCTTGAGAAATATTACAGATATCCTTTCATTTGATCTATTTAAAACTAGCCGAGTGTTTCACACTCACAATATTTGGTAGCAAAACGTCCTATATATTACATAGCCTATCATATTATAAAAAAGCTGGCTACCCGAGCAAAGCCGGGGCAAGGATCACTACTTAATCTACAATGCACATATATATCAGTCCACTCAGAAAGTTTTATGAAAAGTATTTTTTATGTATGGAATACTTGCGTACTTTATTTGGATAAATAGCTTCGCCCGCGCGGGTTTCGGACTTCAGTGGCAGAGGGTCTCAATTCCTTAAGTTTTTTTTGGGTTGGCAGAGCTACTAATACTTCTGAACGTCACGTGAAATTATCACCTGGTGTTCAGAGTACCTACGTTTTACTTGAGCAGTGTACTCACGTGATAGGGGCAAGCCTATCGCCGTTTTTGTACGAACACACTGTCACATGACTAAGTACAAACTTAGCCATGTGGATAACCTCACGATGTTTTCCCTCATCGTTAAAATCCATAATAACCACACATATGATTTAGAAAAGACATATTGGTGTAGGCCGGACCAGGGATTTGAACCTCATCGTCTGCACATTAAGCGGTGTTCTACCCACTGAGCTATCACGGTTGCATTTGTCTTTTATTTATGGCGATATTTAGGTGGTCCTATTTACGATATAACGACTCGGGTATTTTCATATGTAACTTATTTGTTTGTTGTTTAAAGTAATTACTAGGTTTCCTTATTACTATTTACTCGTACCATGAGAAGATGGTCGAACAATGCAGGGCAAATAGTCTCTCCGGTGGCATCTTAAGAAAAAAAATGCTGGCTCGCTAAGCTGTTAATGTTTCGCTGCTAACTACTTCTATCGACGATATTTCAAACATACATATACTCACGGCTATAAATCCCTAGATGGGGTAGCCAGAGCTAAGGAATAAAAATTCCTCAGCCACTTTTGGAAAGTTTAGTGGGGATAAGATGGTAAAATAAAGGTTGTTGGTGATGGGTCTCCAACCGCATCGCCCAAAAATCCCTTAAAAGTCCCAATACCGTTAGTCGCCTCATACGTACACCCACCGGAAGAAATGGGGTAGTGTTATTCTAAGCCGACACTATATATAGTATCTATATATAGATATTTCAAAAGCTGTTTATACATACATATATAAACTCACGGCTATAAATCCCGAAACGGCGTAGCCAGAGCTTCGGAATAAGAAATTCTTCAGCCACTTTTGGAAGTTGAGTGGGGAAAAGATTGTCATATATAAAGATCTTATTAATTGCTGTTGCAGTTCCCGTTGGCGTGGAGGCAAATTTGAGGTTTCATAACTAAATAGTTTCTTCATAAATACATCATTCATTCCAATCTTCATAACGATATTCGTCTACCTCACCCTCCCACAGCACCTTTCCCCTCATCTGTCAAGGACTTAAGAGCTTATTCCATTTGACTGCATGCGGACGTCTGAAAGCTACAGAATCTGCATGCAGACTAGTGGAATAACGTTCAGAACGCTAGGCTTCTGAAAAGTAGAGCAAGTTTGGCTCCTAGCTCACTAAATTTTAGTAGCTCCGTCTCAGGAAGGTGGAATAACGTTCACGTTCAGACGCTTCAGTCGCCTTGCTCGCGCCCGCCACTGCGAGAGGACGTGGCAAAATTTTACACGCCTATGATGGCAAATTACGTAAACAAAAAAAAGATAATAAAAGTTTTATAGCATATATACGCACGCCATCACTTCCCATAGGGGTAGGCAGATACGTTTAATCTCATGCATGCAAATTATATTATATTTATTCACGCCATCACATCCCATAGTGGTAGGCAGATATGTATAATTATATTCATGCATACATACATATACTCACGCTATTATTTCCGATTGGGGTAGGTAAATACGTTTTATCACATACATGCAAATAATATTATATTATAAATATTCACGCCGTTACTTTCCATCGGAGTAGGCAGATACGTTTAATTACATACATACACAAATATACTCACGCCATTACTTCCCATTGTGGTAGGCAGATACGTATTGTTTCAAATATGCATACATATACTCACGCCATCACTTCCCGTGGGTGTAGGCACCGGCGTATAATTATATACATGCATACATATACTCACGCCATTATTTCCCATGGTGGTAGGCAAATACGTATCACTACGTTACGTTACGTACGTAATAATAACATACATACTTATACCCACGCCATTATTTCCTATTGGGGTAGGCAAATACATTTTATCACATACATGCAAATTATATTATAAATATTCACGCCATTACTTCCCATCGGAGTAGGCAGATACGTTTAATTAAATACATACACACATATACTCACGCCATTACTTCAGATTGTGGTAAGCAGATAATTTTAATTACATACATAACATAACATAAACGTTCACGCCGTTTTTTATCCCCGAAGGGGTTGGCAGAGGTACCAATACTCCTGAACTCACATGGCAAGCGCTATCTAGTTTCCAGAGAAGGTACCCACGTTTTGCTTAGACAGTGTACTCACGTGATAGGGGGCAGGCCTATCGCCGTTTTGTACGAATACACTGTCACATGACTAAGTACAACTCAGCCATGTGGGTTTCCTCACGATGTTTTCCCTCACCGTTAGCAACCATGATAAATTAACCACACATATGACTTTAGAAAAGACAAATTGGTGTAGGCCCGTCCCAGGATTGGAACTCACGCCCTTCTGTTTTTCGGGCGGGTGTTCTTACCCACTGGACTATCATGTTAATTACATACATACATACTTAAACTCCCGCCATTATTTCCCTTTGAGGTAGGCAGATACGTATTGTTTCAAATATGCATACATATACTCACGCCATTATTTCCCATTGGGGTAAGCAAATACGATTAATCACATATATGCATACATAACTAACGCCATTACCTCTCATTGGAGTAGGCAGACACGATTAATTACATACAAATACTCACGTCATTATTTCTCATTGGGGTAGGCTGAAACTATTGATCGCCACTTCGTACAACCCCGGCAAACTTTTTAATAAATATGCTTTTCTTTTTATATCATATAGGAGTCCCCGCTTATTTAATATTTTGTGTGAAATATGACGTAAAAATATTTGAAAAGGTTGTGTACATGAATAGGATGTATGTAAGTACAGTAGCGAAAGGGATATATAGACGCAATGTGTCGTCGTTTATTGAATGAGAGTGGGATAGTCCATAAAAGAGTCCGATAGAGAGCGTTTTAAAAAAAGGCGGGAGCAATTTCGTACGACCGCCCGCAATCATCGCACGCTCTCGAATGATTCAGCAACTGATTTTTTTTAGTGGAATAACAAGCGTCCGCGGCAGTAACTGTGAAGGACGTCTGAATTCAGCAACGACAAAGTGTAATGGAATAAGCTCTTTATGCTGGCCAGAACCGCCTGTATATTGTACTTACCTTCTTAAAATCGTTTAGAGAAACATATATATAAATTTTAACTTTACGGGATAAAGTTTATTTAAATTCATATAGTACACACGTGTCGGCCCACCTGTTAGTCATTTGTGCTAATTCAAAACGCCTGTATTTTTTTTAACTTGTCAATGGTTGGCGATGGCGATGGTTGCCGTGATTAGCACGCTATGACTCTTCACTATAACAATTTCTAGCCCTACAGACACTCCGTTATTCGTAGGGTTCACTAGTTCTTAGACTATATGAAGAATAAGAAAGCATGTATGAAAATATTGATGAATGTTAACGAAGCTACAGAGGTTTGCCAGGACCGTACAAAGTGGCGATCGATAGTCACTGCCTACTCCAATGGGAACTAATGGTGTGAGTATATGTATGCATGTAAAAAAATCTGACTCATCATCAAACAAGTAATTGCCCTCAGAGGGGATCGAACCCCTGAATTCGTCGATCCGGAATTTTATTGATTGTTTTTTTTTGTACCAGTTTAAAACAACTAACTTAAGCTGAGTTTGCGGAAAGCAGCAGTTGTCATGTCAACCATAGCAGCAACAAACAGTAGATAATGTTTTTCACACTTATTAGAGAGTGGTTTACGTTTAATTAAACTATTGTGCTATTTACAAAATTAGGTGACGTAATTCCAGAATGCGCGCGCATTTACGGCTAGTTGCATCATCGGACCACAATTAGGGGAGTGATGAGCCATTGCTGTTCTTTTAAACAATCTCCTCGCAGTCAAAGAAGGCGAAATGGGCTACAACTACCTCTTCACTGCCAACAAGTATTGGGATGGATAGTTTTCATTACAACAGCTATCATTAACTTTACATTACTAGTGCCGATCCAGTTCCAACTGCTGAAACAAACTAGTGAAATAATTTTTATACTACTTTACGTTTTGCATTTTATATTTCACTTATCAGCTCTACTAATAGATCCAAGTGAAAATGAGCTGCGAAAACTAAAACTAGAGACGGTTCCCGAATTCGATCGCAATGTGCACGCCCACGTTATTGAAAACGGGCGCTGTCACCTGTGTAATGTGTTTACTACTAGTAAAAAGACGAAACATTGCAGTGTGTGCAACAAGTGCGTAGATCAGTTCGATCACCATTGCAAATGGCTAAACAATTGCATCGGCCGGAGAAATTATGCAGTTTTTATTGCAAGCGTTGTCACAGCCTTGCTAATAGCGACGTTCACCATGTCACTCTGCCTGACTGACGTGGTGTACTTTTTTCAACAACCTTATATGTTAAGTCCTGCCGCGCAACACTTTATCAATTGTACTGAATTAGGAGAATACTATTATGATAAACGATTTTGTAAGAAATCATTAACCTTTTTAATAAGTTTATTAATACTTTGTATAGTTGCTTTTGCAATATCATGTGCCTTATTCCACTTGAGCTGTTTCCATGTTTACATTTCTTATCTCGGATTATCAACATATGACTATATTGTAAGTAATAATCTTAGGGAGCATACAAACACTACATGTAGGAATCCCACATTAAAAAGATATACTCTAAGAAATGCGCATGATAACAAAGATACCGCAGAGACTAACAATTCTGAGGCAAATGGATTTTCTGTTATCAAGACAAAGATCAGAAAAGACTTTGATAAGACAAAAAATATTTTTCTACTAGATAAGAATAAAGTCCACCCAGACAAGTGATATTTTATTAGTGTCTAGAAATAAAATAAGTTTGTAAATAAACATTTTAGATGAAGTGGAAAATAAATAAACAAATGTGTACCAACCAACTTTAATAATATATATTTATAATTTATAAATAACCAACATCACATCTAAAACCTTTGAAATAGAAGTTACAATACAAGCCTTAAATTTACCTGTATTTATTTTGTGATAAGAAATTTGGTATTATTTTAACTTATTTACTGTAAGTAAAGAATTGTTAATAAATAAAGTCTTATTGAAATAAATAAACAAAACATGACTTTATGTTTGATTCTATGCTCACTTAATAAAGTAAAATTTATTCACGTTTGCGGCGACGTTCTTGTTCTTCCTGAAACAAAATTTATTCACAATGATTAATCAATGTATTTTAACTTGTAAAAAAAGAAGTAATTAATTTTGATATTCAATTTGACAGTTGCTACGATAAGATTGAATTATTCAAACTCTCAAACTCAAAAATTCACACTGGATATCCCCAATGGGGTTGGCATAGGTACTAAGACTTCTGAACATCATGTGACCTGGTGTTCAGGGCACCCACATTCAATTAATATAAAATTGAATATATATAAAACTAGCTTTTTGCCCCGCGACTTAGTCAGCGTGGACTTCATTTTTTGCATCCAGTTTACATAATACCAAAATACCGAAACACTGTCTCAACTTCTGTTTTTTATATTTATAATCCCGCGGGCGTTGTAAATGACATAAAGGACATTGAGGCTTTTTAAGTGATTGTTGGGCGATGCAGTTTGTGACCCATCACTAACAACCTTTATTAACCTATCTTTTATCAATATATTTCCAAAGTTGGATGAAGAATTAGTATCTCCGAAGCTATGGCCACCCTTTTATGGAATTTATGGTTGTTAGCATATATTCATGAATGATTGATAGTTGGATTTCATAAATTCAATCGCACCAAGTTTTATTATAAAATGTAAAAAAACTCTATATTAACTTTCATTTGCTATATCAACCCGTTAGGGGATGAGTTCCAAAAATTCCTTTTTAATTGTTCATAAGAATCATGAAACAAATATACCAAGTTTTTATGTTCAGAAATGAGAATATCTTTAGTAAGTACAGATACGGATAGTAGTTTGGCGCTGCGGCGACGGCCCGGTGCTGCCCCCTACACTGACCGTTGGTGATAGTGGGAGAGCTTGCAGCGATTGCTCGGCAATATAGGGATGATTAGTGGTGGATCTCCTTCCAAAATAATCGCTAAATTGAAGGGATAGTGCTTGTTATTATTATATATAGTGTTATTTTAAGCTGACAAATTTTTTTTTTACAAAAAGCTTGAATTACCTGAGATACGAACCCGGGACGATTGATTCATAATAGTTCTAATTAAATATTCATAGTAGTTAGTTATACCGCTACGCCACGGAGACGTTACCGGGGCGGTGTCAAATTTTTATTACGCTTTATTTCACATTAGTCTTACTATTGATAAACAAATTTGTCATTTAAATTGATGAAACCCCTTCATCTTTCTAAAATGAACATTAACAAAGTGTCTGATGTGAATTCCACGTGTAGTATACTTAATTCACCTGAGTTAATTCACCTAGGTGAATTACATATACTATTCATAAATTTTATTCACCTAGGTGCATTAAGTATACAATATTATATATTATAATAGACGAGACATATCGTGGAATCATATACCGTATTTGGACTTGCAAAATTTTCGCGTGGTTAAAATCATCAAGAGGTAAAAACACTTAGATTATTTATGCAAAATGTTGCTAATTTTAATCAAAATTCTTATTACTAGGCAAGTACTAGGAGTTCATAGGATCATAAGAAATATCCCTAACGCAGGCTCACGTTGTAAGGTATGTGATGTGATTGTGATTCATAATGTTAACAAAATTTCATAGAAGAAGCGAAGTGAGTAATTTACATACATTGGGGTAGGCAGAGACTATTGATCGCCACTTTGTACGATCCTGGCAAATATCTCTAGCTTCGTTTACATTCATCAATCTTTTATTCTTCATACTTCGGACGCCGGCCTTTTTGAGCACACTCTCTATTTGGTCCAGGTGTGTCCTCCGTGATCGTCCTCTACTCACATTACCTTCCACATTGGCTCAAAGTGAGTTATTTGTTAAATAAAAAAAACCATACCGTAACACAATCGTTTTCTAGAATTGAAAAATTATATTATAAATGAAATTATTTAACGAACGATCTCTAAAAAATGACCCACTGTTATTTGGCCATCTAAAAGGCGTAACTGATATTCGCAAATTATCTTGTCATTAATTTTCACACTTCAAATTCAACATAACATAAACGTTCACGCTGGATATCCCCGAAGGGGTTGGCAGAGGTACTAATACTTCTGAACATCATGTGACTTTGTCACCTGGTGTTCAGAGTACCCACGTTTTGCATGGACAGTGTACTCACGTGATAGGGGGCAGGCCTATCGCCGTTTTGTACGAATACACTGTCACATGACTAAGTACAACTCAGCCATGTGGGTTTCCTCACGATGTTTTCCCTCACCGTTAACAACCATGATAAATTAACCACACACATGTCTTTAGAAAAGACAAATTGGTGTAGGCCCGACCCAGGATTTGAACACTAGTCGTTTGCACGATAACCGAGTGTTCTACCCACTGGGCTATCACGGTTGCAATTCAAGTGCCAAGAAATTTATTTATAAAAGTTTAAATATCATTGGGTGAATAAAGTTTACTATAAGTGCATTTAAAGCACCTAGGTGAATTAGGTGAATAAAGTTTATTTCTTGTATACTTAATGCACCTAGGTGAATAAAATTTATGAATAGTATATGTAATTCACCTAGGTGAATTAACTCAGGTGAATTAAGTATACTACACGGAATTCCATCGATGATAAAAATAATCGCTGCAATATTTTGAGCCATATATGAGTTAAGGTTTTTTGATGTTCCTATGAGAACTCTTGCGGATTCCTTAGTTTCAAGGAATCGTCGTCGTTTCATTTAGTTTCTATATTTACATGTTAATATTCGTTTGCAATATAAGTAGATGTAAAAAAAATGTATACGATAAAAAAATAGTACATCATGGCTCGGGAGTTCCTTATTTTCGGGGATGCATTACCGTACCATTAAGCTTCTAAATTTTGATTTTTATATTAGTTTACAATATTTTACGTTGTTTTAAACGATACACAGCGCCATCTCCAATGCATTTAGTAAGCAAACAATATTTTTGATTTCCCGTGGGAACATATTTTTTCCGGGATAAAAAGTACCCTATTATTTAATTTAGACTTCTAACTACACGTCTAAAAAATTTCAAAGCAATCGGTTCAGTATTTACGGCGTGAAAGCGGAACAAACAAACAAACAAACTCACTTTCCCATTTATAATATTAGTATGGATTAAATGATTTTGCTGTTTACCTTTTGAGTGAGGATAATGACTAGCCTCCTGAATACACCAATGAAGTCAATGAACAGTTCAAGAGCATGTTGCACAAAGTCCTTGTTGCCCATCCTGCGCTTCTCAATAATGAGTTGAGTGTCAAACAGAACAAATCCACACATCAGGACAAGACCTACATACAAATGAGCCTGTAAAAGAAAACATTTTTTTTTTGTTAAAACAATATTACATAAATATATTATGCAGATTAATTGTCTTAATATTACCTAGCATGAGCAAAATACAGTTTACATATTTGCAAAGAACTTAAAAGAGAATTAAAGATGTTTTTCAGTTTATTGTTGGTCCATTATTGATTTATGATTAGCAAACCTTTTAACAAAACAGTGTTGCAAAATATATTGTAAATCTTTATTTTTTTTTATGTGGGTGGTGTGTGTAATGTAATATATTGTGAATAGTCATCATTTTCATCAAAATTTTGTGACATAGTTATGAGGGAACCTCACCTGGAACAGGAATTTGGACTGCATGAAGATATTGGCCAGAGCCATTATTGACATTGAAGATAGAAGAGTCATCAAAGTACCACCCAAGTAAAGGAAACTGCCGCGGTCAGCTAACATGGCGGCCACAGAGAAACATACAAACACGAGGGTAGTACCGAGAAGCGCTGTTACTATTATAGATGGATCCACAAAGCTAGCATACTCCAAAAGTGGGCCCAATCCCATTCCTGAAAAATAAAACAAAAGTTAAATCTTGCTTAATTAAACTAGTCTTTGAAAGCAATTTATGTTAAAGCTTAATTCATCATACCTGATGTCAATCCAAAACTCAATAGGTAGCCAAGACGTAAAGTTGTGTTCTTGCCATTGTCTGGCGTGGCAATAAGTAGGAGCATCAATCCTGCTCCAACAATAGTGGATAGTAATCCAGCTTGGAACCAATGTGACATGTCAAGGAATACACCAGCCGAGGCTGATGCACATGTCATTGTTAGAGTGCCATAGACATTCTTGAGATGTTGCCGTACTGGTGGTTCACTAAAAATATTATTTTTAATTATTGCAAATGCAAAAATAGTCAATGTGCATATACCAAGATATTGATATGCTTGCAGTTAGGTAGATAGTTCACTAGCAGATTTGCTAGTTTCAATTGCTGCATGAAATATTTTTATGTAACAAAAAATCTATAAGGTAGCTTATCATAAATAATCTATGGCAACCAATTAATTGTACCTTTCAATGGTGATATTCTCTTATCACAGGTCAAGGCCATATAGCCATCAAGGCTCTCAGAACGAATTTCCACTACTACTACACATAAAATAGTACAATAAAAAAGCATCAATTTAATAACAAGTATGTTCTCTAAGATTAATCAACTAGCTCAGATCATTCATTGTTTATACAGAAACAATGAATGATCAATTCAATTGATAGGGCCATAATTTTTTTGGTGTATAACACCCTAGTTTTTGCAATGTTACATGTTACAACATAAGCTTTGTTACTTTTTATAAAAACTGACTTATTTATCATAATAGCTCACTCAAAAGAACATAATACCTGGCAAAAGGAAATATATATTTTGATGTGTTGTTTATACTTCACCATCATTCAAATATATTATCTTGAAATACACAGCAACATTAATTTAATTTATCTGTGATCATAGTAAGATTGAATTCTAAATTATCTCTTTTAAATTATTTATTATGATTTAAATAATTTAAAGTATAAAATTATAATATTTATTTTACATAGGCAACGCCTTTGTTTACATTGTATTTTGCAAAAAAAATACTAGAATTGCATCATAACAAGTACCAAGATCATGAATTTTCCAGAACCTTGTAGAACAAAGAAGCTCGCAGAGGTTTTTAATTCCAATATTTAGATAGGAATACATTAATAATTCAAATAAACTAAATAAGATCTATAAACGCAGTCTTATTTAACAAGAAAGTAGTGAAAATACTTACAGGCGATTCTGAAAGCTGTTAATGAAGGTTTGAACAGACGGAGCCATTTTGTTAGAAATTCAACAACAAATTTCAAATATTTGGTCAAGATTCTCCTGATCAAACAATAAATCTTTAAGCACAATTCGAAATAAGATACTTTTATATACTGGCAAAGTATGATCACACAGTGTCGCGATATCAGAAATTTTATTTAGTTTAGTGTTAAAAACGTACGTGTACTTTCTGAAAGGTTTTTTAATATAGCAATCTGATATGGATACTGGATACTCAATATTTTGTGCCAAAAGTTTCTTAAGCTAAGTTTAAATTAAACAATTGCACCATATCCAAGAAACGTTACGTTTTAGTGATTCGAAATAAGTGAAGTGAAAGAGACGAATAAAATTCCTCAGAAGTACTATTTTTTTGTGATTAACTTAGCCCAATTTTGAATATGAACTTAAAAACTGAAATACTTTTATTTGTTTAGTCTCGAAACAAAGATGGTCTATATAATTACAAAGAACATGCGATTTTTGGCATTCGTACGTATACTCACGGCCATAAATCCCAAATAAGGGGTAGCTTTTTGAGCTAGGAACTCATCAGCCACATTTGGAAGCTGATAGGGGAGGGGGTAGTAAAAGGTAAGATGGTAGAAATAAAGTTTTGTTGGTGGTAGGTATCCAACCGCATCGCACAAAAATCACTTAAAAAGCCCCGTATCCTTAGTCGCCCCTCACGACATCCGTAGGTAAAAAGGGAAAGTGACATTCTAAGCCGGCGCTATACGGCAAACATACAACTGTTTATATTTAGAATAACAGTGTGTTATAGCTCAATAGATATACCACCCGCAGCAACTCATGCTTATAGGCGAGGGTTTAAAACCTAAATAATTTAGGAAATGGTAATAATAACACAATGGGTTAAACATATATTTTTTTTCTCTCTTTTATTGTTCTTTTAACCCTTCAGCGGTTGAAAGGCACCCGGCGCCCGTCTGCTTATAATAATGAAATTCCGTCAAAATTCAAGTGGCGCCCAGGCGTCTCTGTCGGAGCACGCCATTTAAAACTTGTTACTTGTTACGTTACTTGTTTAAAATACTTGTACTTCACCAATGATCTTATTAATGTTATAAATGTGAAAGTTTAGATAATTGGATTTTTGAGGCAAAAAGGCTCCTCAAGTACTTAATATATATGAATGAAATGAGTCAGAATGCTAGATAATGACCCGAATTATAACATAGGATACTTTCTATCCCGGGAAAAATTTGAGCGGAAAAAAACGCCTTAAGCTTTGTCATAAGCAAATCTGACAGTACGAAGTCTGTCGGGTCAGCTAGTATTATATAAACAAGAGGCATTTGCATTGCAGCTCGCGAGTAGTGATGACTCAAATACAACTTAATTGGGACGTCTTGTCGTGACGTGACGTGATCTAAGTTCTGAAGTCCTTGATAAAATAAATAAAAATACTATCGTGTATTTCGGAAGTGTAACAAGTACCACATGTGAGAATGCAAATATATTTAGATTATATAATCTAATAATAGACGCCAAGACCCCATATTCTGATAAAAAAACAGAGAGACTCAGAGAAAACATTTGAAGGGCAATCATAAAAATGATAACTATCTCTTTTAAATGCATGCTCTTTCGCATCTTTTGTTTCGCTCATTAGTAACACAACACTTGTCTATGTGTGTAGTTTCAATGAAAGTCACGTATCTGTGTTTATAATACATCTATGCATGCGGCACAAATTTTGTGAAGAAAAGACTAGGTTGCATGATTCATCCTTAGCCTGTCCGAAAATAAACGAATAAAAAAACCTTAACCCTAACCTCTAATCGAATCAAATCAAATTTATTTGTTAATACATTATTAAGGGAACGAAAAGAGATGTAATTATTGCGACATAACAAACATATCATTTATTTATAATCTAGAACGTATCAGTATCTTGTTTAATTCTGGTGTTTATTGTTGATTTTTAGGTGATCAAAACATACTACGAAAGAGCGGCAAATTTGTATTTAGTAATAGCAGTATTTCAACAATTTGTTTATTTACTAGGTTTACTTATAATTGGTAACAAGAAAAGTTACTTTAATTGCATTCAAATTATTCACATACCGTGCAACAAGTTACATTTATAAAAGATGGCACACGATATCATGGTAAGTTATCTTCATCATTTATGACCAAAAAGCCCCTCTCTATTATGACTATTTAGTTAAGTTAGTTAGTCATTTGTGTTTGAGCTTAAAAGTAGTGACTCTTTTATAACTTAAGGCAGTTTTGTCTTGATTTCTATAGTATAAGAAATCAATACAAAATTATTTACACAAGTTTAGGTTTAAAATTTAATCCATTTCAGTTTTTGTAGTGTAATAAATAAAAAATGAAATAAGCAATAGTAGTGGTCCAAACTTCCTTATTGTGAAGATGGCCTTTCTAGTTTAATTGAATGCAAAGTTGTCTATATAAGTATTACTTCTGCCGCACCTCCATTCAGATTTGAATTGTTTCATAAAAACAGATTATACTATCTTTGATGTTTTATTAAACCTTGGTGGTAAATATTATTATGAAAATAATTGGAATATTGTATTACATGTAGTCATATGATCTTGAATCAAAAAAATGCAGACAAATGCAATGGGAATTATGGCAAGCTTTCAAATTTTATTATAATTATGTTTTGAACAAATATACCAACTTTCAGCTTGATGGGAATTAATGTAACCTTATAAGTCTAAATTCAATGGACTATTCTGGGCTGTGGTTTCATAGCACAATCTATATAGGATACTTGTGTGTAAACTGTTGCATTGTGAAGTGCATTGTGAAGTGAAGAAACTTATTTCTTAAATAACCATTGTCTATTTATTAAATTTCTCCAAATAAGTTTTATAATGAATGTACTGTGTAAAGCTATCATATCTTGATGCTATGAATGTTGCCAATAAAAGTAGTCATCTTAATCTATGATTCATTTATTCATTTTATGTGTATGTTTTTTTTACTATGTGGTCCTAAATATTTATGTTGCAGGGTAAATTCTATACAATCTTGAACTTGCCATTACATGACAAGATAAATGAATTAACAAACATAATAGATCTATGTAGTCCAAATAAAGAGATGCAGACGCTGTTCCCGCAATTGATCAATAATATATTTTCTACAACATTATTTCAAAATGGATGGGGACTTAGAAATATTACATTTGATGGCAATAAATATGAGTTTATGCTGCTCATAAGTTTCTTTGAACCTCAAGGCCCAATGTTCCGATTATGTTACAAATTGCTGTCTGATCCTCAACTTCGATACAATATTCCATTAGATGTTTTACCTGTAAGTATTAAATACACACTATGCTAATTTTGAGTTCCTCAAAACTGATTTAGATTTTGTCTTAATGTATTTTTTAATATTCAATTCCCTTTACAGCTGGATTTGAGAAGAACTTTAGAAAGAGGCAGATACCCTCAATTTTATGCAGATCTGATAAATGTGGACCCACAGACAATGAAACCTGCAGGATTGGCACTCAGTATCCTTTTTTAACAAAAAATATATACTTGTTATTGCATAAACAAATGAAGTTAAAACTATGGTGGTGAGGTGACTACTACTTTAGTTTGGATTATAATGTATACAATAAGTAGTAAAAAAACATGGTAAAACAATCAGTGATATACAAGTGACATTCCATTACAAATATCAAATATCTCTGGTTGTCTTTTATCTTTTTGTTAGTTAGTTAACAATTGGCCTAGACCTCGTTTTTAAAACATACTCTTTTTATATTTTAAATTGATAAAAGACATCAAACTAAACAACTTTACCTTTGGAATTATCCTTATCTAAAATATTGTATTTCTCAAAATAATTAATACATTAAAAGCCTAGATCAAACTGAGAAAGTATACTGAGGTTCTTAGCCTCAGCTGAAATAAAAAAAAACATCTTGTGATTTGCCAGTTGAAAAGGGTATGTTTTAAAAACAAGATCGAGGCCAATTATCAAACTTTGGTTTAAATTTTCATAATAAATTTGAAAGTGGTCACCTCAAAGGGTCAATTTAAATGAAATAGAAACTTAACAGAAAACTCAGCTTTAATTGGCATGAATAACTAATCGATTTTTTCCTTAATAATGAAACAGATCCATTTGATTACTATATTTTTAATTTCGCTCTATTCTTGACCAATAGTAATGAAAATAAAACGGGATGGGACCACTGGAACAGTGTCTATTTTGCACTTGCCTGCGACTATTTAATGCATTTTCTACCAGCAGACCCCAATGTCTCTGTTTTACCACAAGTGTTGAATTTTAGTGGGAAAGCGATTATGACAGCTCCATTGCAATCTGCCCACAGGTAAATATTCTTGTATTTTTATTTACATCATTATTATTTATAATTTCATCCCACCTAGGATGAATAGAAGGCATGCATGAGTAGTAGTTCCAAGCTTGAAAACAAATTGTCTTATAAATAAAGAATAAATAAAGGAAAGAAAAATTTCGACACAGGCGGGATTCGAACCCGCGACCTCGGGTATACGCCCCCGTCGCTCTTGCCAACTGAGAAGAAATAAAGGATAGAAGAATTTCGCTCTGGCAGCTACTGACACGGTAGCTCAGTTTGGCAAGAGCGACGGGGGCGTATACCCGAGGTCGCGGGTTCGAATCCCGCCTGTGTCGAAATTTTTCTTTCCTTTATTTATTCTTTATTTATTAGTAATAATCCCCACATGAGGTTTTCATGAACAAAAAGATTTAAATTAAATTGTCTTACAGTTTGTAGTCAATAGTTTGTTGTATGTAATTGTTTTATAGTCAATAGTTTTACTGTTAGTGCACAAAAAAATTGTACAATAATACAAACATACATATACTCACGGCTATAAATCCCTAGAAGGGGTAGGCGAAGTATCAGAGTAAGAAATTCCCCAGCCACTTTTAGTCTGGTTATGGGACTACAACCGCATCACTCTAAAATAATTTAAAAAGCCCCAATACCCTTAGTTGCTACTAACGATTACTTTAATTAAGAAATGGGGGTAGTGTTCTTCTAAACCGACACTACGCATCTTATGTTTGTTAACTTTTTGTTAGACTTAATTGTGTTTGTTTAGTGCAGCAGTTAACATTATCCAATATATTTTCTTTCCTTCCTTCTTTACAGGCCTCTATATACTCCATCATTCCTCCTAGTGCACGATCTGGGCGGCATGAGCACCCAGACGGCCGCGCAGTCGCAGTCCCGCAACGAGGTGTGGCGCTCCGAGAGCGTGCTGCAGGTGTTCGTGGACGTGTGGATGAGCGTGGACGACGGCGTGGCGACTAATATGGAGGTAATGTGGAAATATCTATGTTGACATGTTTTCTAATAATAGTTTCACTACACGATCGCACCCCCAACGAGGTGTGGCGCTCCGAGAGCGTGCTGCAGGTGTTCGTGGACGTGTGGATGAGCGTGGACGACGGCGTGGCGACTAATATGGAGGTAATGTGGAAATATCTATGTTGACATGTTTTCTAATAATAGTTTCGCTACACGATCGCACCCCCAACGAGGTGTGGCGCTCCGAGAGCGTGCTGCAGGTGTTCGTGGACGTGTGGATGAGCGTGGACGACGGCGTGGCGACTAATATGGAGGTAATGTGGAAATATGTATGTTGACATGTTTTCTAATAATAGTTTCACTACGCGATCGCACCCCCAACGAGGTGTGGCGCTCCGAGAGCGTGCTGCAGGTGTTCGTGGACGTGTGGATGAGCGTGGACGACGGCGTGGCGACTAATATGGAGGTAATGTGGAAATATGTATGTTGACATGTTTTCTAATAATAGTTTCACTACGCGATCGCATCCGCAACGAGGTGTGGCGCTCCGAGAGCGTGCTGCAGGTGTTCGTGGACGTGTGGATGAGCGTGGACGACGGCGTGGCGACTAATATGGAGGTAATGTGGAAATATGTATGTTGACATGTTTTCTAATAATAGTTTCACTACGCGATCGCATCCGCAACGAGGTGTGGCGCTCCGAGAGCGTGCTGCAGGTGTTCGTGGACGTGTGGATGAGCGTGGACGACGGCGTGGCGACTAATATGGAGGTAATGTGGAAATATGTATGTTGACATGTTTTCTAATAATAGTTTCACTACACGATCGCATCCGCAACGAGGTGTGGCGCTCCGAGAGCGTGCTGCAGGTGTTCGTGGACGTGTGGATGAGCGTGGACGACGGCGTGGCGACTAATATGGAGGTAATGTGGAAATATGTATGTTGACATGTTTTCTAATAATAGTTTCACTACACGATCGCATCCGCAACGAGGTGTGGCGCTCCGAGAGCGTGCTGCAGGTGTTCGTGGACGTGTGGATGAGCGTGGACGACGGCGTGGCGACTAATATGGAGGTAATGTGGAAATATGTATGTTGACATGTTTTCTAATAATAGTTTCACTACACGATCGCACCCCCAACGAGGTGTGGCGCTCCGAGAGCGTGCTGCAGGTGTTCGTGGACGTGTGGATGAGCGTGGACGACGGCGTGGCGACTAATATGGAGGTAATGTGGAAATATGTATGTTGACATGTTTTCTAATAATAGTTTCACTACACGATCGCATCCGCAACGAGGTGTGGCGCTCCGAGAGCGTGCTGCAGGTGTTCGTGGACGTGTGGATGAGCGTGGACGACGGCGTGGCGACTAATATGGAGGTAATGTGGAAATATGTATGTTGACATGTTTTCTAATAATAGTTTCACTACGCGATCGCACCCCCAACGAGGTGTGGCGCTCCGAGAGCGTGCTGCAGGTGTTCGTGGACGTGTGGATGAGCGTGGACGACGGCGTGGCGACTAATATGGAGGTAATGTGGAAATATGTATGTTGACATGTTTTCTAATAATAGTTTCACTACGCGATCGCATCCGCAACGAGGTGTGGCGCTCCGAGAGCGTGCTGCAGGTGTTCGTGGACGTGTGGATGAGCGTGGACGACGGCGTGGCGACTAATATGGAGGTAATGTGGAAATATGTATGTTGACATGTTTTCTAATAATAGTTTCACTACACGATCGCACCCCCAACGAGGTGTGGCGCTCCGAGAGCGTGCTGCAGGTGTTCGTGGACGTGTGGATGAGCGTGGACGACGGCGTGGCGACTAATATGGAGGTAATGTGGAAATATGTATGTTGACATGTTTTCTAATAATAGTTTCACTACACGATCGCATCCGCAACGAGGTGTGGCGCTCCGAGAGCGTGCTGCAGGTGTTCGTGGACGTGTGGATGAGCGTGGACGACGGCGTGGCGACTAATATGGAGGTAATGTGGAAATATGTATGTTGACATGTTTTCTAATAATAGTTTCACTACACGATCGCATCCGCAACGAGGTGTGGCGCTCCGAGAGCGTGCTGCAGGTGTTCGTGGACGTGTGGATGAGCGTGGACGACGACGGCGCACTGTGGGCAGGACAGGTCGGTATCGGATCGAAAATATATAACTTCATGAGTTTTTGTCCTAAAGTGATGAAATTTGGTACATATATGCAGTAAGGTGTGGATATTCAAATAATGTATAATTCCTAATTTTTTAAAAAAAAAATTTTTTTTTTTTTTTTTAGTTTTTTTTTTATTCTTACGCAAAATAAGTGCAAACTTGATAATATACCCTCGTTATCAATGAGTATTAATTAATTTTGAACGGTGGTAAACCGCAAAAGATACCGATTTTCTGTTCCGTCCTTTATAACATTCTTGCTGATATTTTCCAAAACCGCAAAAATCCGCAGCTGATTTTTTTTTTCTTGTGTTATAGAATAGTTAGACTATCAATTAACACAAATTGTAGCGCGTGGGGAGACGTGGGTAATAATGAAAACCTTCGACGAAAAAAATAAATCAGTGAAAAATATTGTATGTCACTTTTTAAGTACCTACTGATACATTTTTCGCTTTTTTAGAAATCAAAGACATGTATTCTAATAAACATGAAATAAGCTTTCCAAAAATGTATGATACTGCATATCTGTAGCAAATATTTCTTTCACAATATGGTTTTGAAATACGTGTACACAAAGATATAAGTTTGGTACTCCTATGTTGTATATACTTTCTACGCATGAAAAATAATGTCATTTTGTGTAATTTTGTGAAAAAACGTAATGAATATTATATTACAATTATTAGAGAACCAAATAAAATAACCATATTAGACAAATTATGATATTCGTAAAAAGTATTTTCGATATGCTCTTGTTCTACCGTTTTCCACAGTGCGGCGTGGCGACTAATATGGAGGTAATGTGGAAATATGTATGTTGACATGTTTTCTAATAATAGTTTCACTACGCGATCGCATCCGCAACGAGCTGTGCTGCAAGTGTTCGTGGACGTTTGGACGAGCGTGGACTAAGGGCGTGGCTTCTAATATAAAAGTAATATATAATGCACGTTGGCACGCCTTTTGGTTTCCATTTCTGGACTATCAGTCTTTGCGTATGAAAGTTCATGAAAACCTTAGAGGATTCGCAGCCCTATTCGGTAGAAATGGTGTAGTGTGAACATATGATAATGTCAATGTTAGAGTGTATCTTTAAATATGGTACACGTAGCGTGGCTATCGTGAATTTGATTGCAGGAGCTTCTCGAGATTTTTAGGTGTCATACTTTATTATTTTTTTTACTGCCAGCTACCGCTTTGATTAAATAGAACAGTTACAAGTAACTACGCACGTATACTGGGTAAATAATACGTAATAAATCGTTTTTTACAGCTATTGTTTAAAAGCAGTTACCAAGCGGACGTCTCAAGCCCAGAGCAAGTGCGAACAGTTCGTGTTCTAGTAAAACACATACACGCATACTCGGCGAAACACATCATAGACCCTATAATACAATCTTCAACACTGAGAAAGTATGCGCGTCAAATGCTTTGCACCCGCGCCTACCATTACGTGACACATCTAGTCAAGACCTGGCCTTTAGACGCTTCCTTCAGATTGGTTATGGAGTTGTGGCTCAGCTTGATACAGCCTTGGAGGTACACGGATAATGGAATTAAAAATGACAGGTTAGATCCTTTGTACTTACTTTCCTTTGGCTATAAACCCCAAAAAGGGAATTTCTCAGCCACTTCCGGTATTAGAATGAGAAATAGTTTGGAAAATAAAAGATGAAAAAATAATAGGTATGATAGATCTCCTGCCGACACTACAAGACCTAAAATATGAATGTAACCAGGTTACCCTGGTACAATAATATTAATAAATTAATTACATTGGTTTCAAATGATGTATATTTTTATGTTTATCCGAAACATCCCGTTCCGATCCTTGTATTCGTAGTTTTAAAAGTTCATAGAACTTTATACCTTCACTAAAGTACCCACAGCTATAAAATAAAAACAAAAAAAGCTCTCTAGAGCTTCGCAATCAGCAATTCCTAAGACTATTAGGAAATTGTGTGGGCAGTCGATTGTAAAATAAAATATCAACCGATAGATTTACCTCCTTATCTTTTCCAGATATTTAACGCCAGCAGGTCAACAAGAAGAAGGGTCGGCAGAAGCACTGGATGCCAGCTACACGCAATTCATTGCCGAGAATTTTCCTGCTTACACCTGTATACTGAATTTAGTGTTGCCGAGATTTCTACGAATGGATTTGACTGTTTATAAGAATGCCATTATGCTATTTCGATTAGGAAAGGTAGTAGTTTTACTGTTTTTATTACATCTAACTTATTAATATTACTGCTAGGTGTCTGACAACAAGGATGCTAAAATTCTATTTTTATCTGTTGTCATACTGCGTTTGTATAAGCTCTTCTCACCTTAATAAAACTATCAAAAAAGTAAGTAATATAAGATGGAAAGAAATGTTCCTTTCCTATCATAAACTAATTTTATCTTATTGCGATATACCTATGTTTCCTGAGTTGTAAAAGAAAGTTGTTTTCATACTAACTTTTAACTATTTTTCCAGGTTTTTTCACAAACACATTTAGCAACCATACTGAGAGAGTTAGAACAAGCCATTTTGACCAATGAGCACAGTCACCACTATTACAATGGCGATGTTAGTTGGAACAATTCCAACTTTGATCAAAGGTGAGATTCGTTTTCTAAGGTGCCGTTAGTCCAGCGAACAGAGTTTTTGAGACTTTATTATTCGTATGTTTATAATAATATGGTTTTAAAAAAAATACATCGAAAACTTGAGACTTTTCTGCAGTGAAATTGGCGATTCGAAACATACATACATACATACATATACTCACGCCATTAATTCCCATTGGGGTAGGCAGAGACTATCGATCGCCACTTCGTACGATCCTGACAAACCTCTCTAGCTTCGTTTACATCCATCAATCTTTTCATACATGCTCTTTTATTCTTCATACTTCGGACGCCAGCCTTTTTGAGCACACTCTCAATTTGGTCCAAGTGTGTTCTCCGTGGTCGTCCTCTACTAACATTACCATCCACACTAGCTCTATAGATCCCTTTTACCAATTTTCTATCATCCATCCTCTCTATGTGCCCAAACCATCTCAACATTCCTTTTTCTATCTTTCTTACAATATCATCTTTCACACCACACTTTTCACGAATAACGCTATTTCTCACTCGGTCACACAATCTAACATTACAAATTTTTCTGAGGGACCTCATTTCTACTGCATTCACTCTGCTCTCATGCTTCTTCTGCCACACCCAACATTCGCTTCCATACATAAGCGTAGGAACAAGAACAGCATCATGCACAGCCATTCGGGCCTTTTCAGACACCGATTGACTGATCATTAGGCTATTCATTGCTCCATTTACCGCATTACCCTTTTTCACTCTTCTTTCAATGTCTTCATCACATTTTCCATCCCTAGTAAACAAACTTCCCAGATATACAAACTCCTTCACCTGTTCCACATCCTTACCATCAATCGCAATCACGCATTCTGTCACATCTTCCTGTCTCTCAAAAACCATCGTTTTGGTCTTATCCACATTCACCCTCATTCCCTTTCTTACAAAAGACTCACATGCAATATTCATCATCTCTTGCAACTCTTCTGCCGATGATGCAAGTAGCACTTGATCGTCAGCATACAAGAGGCATTTAATGATGAATCCACCCATCCTTAGTCCATAATCACTTTCACGCAACTCTGTCAAACAGTCATCCATGAACAAATTGAAGAGCCACGGAGAAGCTACACATCCCTGTCGGACACCCCTAGAGATTCCGAACCAGTCAGTGTTTTCCCCGTTTACTCTTACACATGCACTAGAATCCTCATAGAGTGATACCAATGCACGTATAAGTTGACTCCCCAAACCGAACTTGGATAACACCTCCCATAAACACTTTCTTACCACCCTATCATACGCCTTCTCTAAATCAATGAAGGAGCAATACACCTTTTGGTTCTTAGCTAAGAACTTTTCAGTGATGCTCCTTAGAGAGAAGATTTCATCCATACATCCCATTCCTTTCCTAAATCCCGCTTGCACATCCCATATTTTCTCATCAGTTTCATTCATCACTTTTTCAATCAGTACCTTAGCATACAATTTACCAACAATGCTGAGTAAGCTGATGCCGCGGTAGTTTTTAGCCTCTTGGTGTGACCTTTATATAGAGGCACAATCACCGCCTTGCACCAGTCTCGAGGAACTTTGCCACTCGACCAGCATTTTTGGAAAAGGAAGTACAACCAAGAAGCCACCAACCCTTTACCAGCCCTCAGCATTTCGATAGTAATCCTATCATACCCTGCCGCCTTCCCTACTTTCATACTTTTCATTGCTTTCATTATTTCTTCCATACTAATCTCACTGTCACTGAAATCACCCATCTCTTCGTTCCAATCAACATTACTGTCGATTGGCGAAGAAATGGATGCATCCTCTTTTTCAAACAGTCCCTCAAAATAATTCTTCCATACCCGTTTCATGCTACTTTCATCCGTCGCCAATTCACCCTGTTCATCTCTTATTACACTCACTCTCGTGTTTTGGGAAACTCCCTTTTCCTTCCGGATATACTTCCAGAATAACTTTTGGTTATTCCGGAAATTATCAGAAAGTTTCCTCTCACACCACTCTTGCAAATCCCGCTTTTTCTTTTCTATTTTCTTCTTCACCTCATTCTTAACTCTCTTATATTCATCTTCACTTTTCTGCACTACATCGTCAGTTACACTCGCATTCATCCGTTTACTAGCTTTAATCGCTAGTAAATCTAACCACGCTTTCTTCTTATCTCCAACCGCCTCTTTCACAACTTTATCCCACCAACTTGTTGGTGGTCTATTTGACCTTTTACACACACCACAAACTTCCGTCGCACATTCATTCATTCGATCGATCGATTCGAAACATGATTAATAAATTTTCGAACGATAGAAAAAAATCGCCAACATACCTCTAATTACACTCTTTAAAACGGTTTTATATTTTATTTATTTTACCTACTTACATATAACTTGCATCATAATTTGAGCATTTGTATTTCTATTAATAATTGGCGATTATTATTCTTTTTTAATAAATTCAATAAAACAAATATTTTAAAAACCTCGATAATCGGGGTCCTACTCGTGAACAAGCGCCGCCCGCCACCCGCTCAGTCAGAGCAGAGCTCGGCGAGCTGCCTTAGGGGACGGACCTGTGTCGCGCGCGCCCAGAGTTACAGATCTCACAATTAACGCGTGTGCGGCGCCGTTAGTGTGCGAGAGACCGTTAGTATACGATGCGCGTCAATGTAGGCGTGAGAGTGACCGTGTGTACGGTTAGCATTAGCAAATGTAAAAGAATTCATTCATTTTATAGATTTCACTCATTTTTACATTTTATGTAAAAACAAAACAAAATCGTTAAAGTAACTTCTAACTTCAATTAATAATATTAAATAGTTGCAGGTGTAAACTGAAAATTACATACATACATACATATACTCACGGCTATAAACCCCTTAACGGGATAGCCAGAGCTTTGGAATGAGAAATTCCTCTGCCACTTTTGGAAGTTGATTGGGGAAAAGATGGCAATAATAAATGATTTCGGTGACGGTTCTCCGACCACGTCGCCCAAAAATCACTTAAAAAACCCCTATACCCTAAGTCGCCTCTTAGGATCACGGATAAAAATGGGGTAGTGTTATTCTAAGCCGACACGACACGGCAAAAATTATGAAATTAACACTGTAATAATTTTGTATAAACTGACAGGGGTAAACAAATCTATCCTATCATTACATTTTATATTGTAAACGGCCATGGTAGAAACTGTTTTTGAAATTGATAATCTAGGGTAAGCGATACAGTTTTCGTCACCCTGACTGTTATAGCCACTAGCAAATATGTTAGAAAGAAATTGTAAATAGTCATAAACAAATGTCCGAACCCATACCATAGAAACTATTTGCGAGTGGCTAAAACTGTCGAGTTGACAAAAACTGTATTGCTTACCCTACTGTATGTTATTAAAACGCGCGCACTGCGTCGCGTCGAGGAGACGGTCGCACGATCGGTGCGCAAGCGCTTCCTTACGCCCGCCGCCCGCGGGGGCAGCACCCCCTGAGATGATATTTTTCGCTGAACCAACGGCGCCTTAAACAATTATTTATTTAATTGATTATAACTAATATACATACATATATACTCACGGCTTCCCCACGCCACTTTTGAAAGTTGCGTGGGGAAAGTATGGTGAAATAAAGGTTTTTGGTGATGAGTCTCCAACCGCATCGCCCAAAAATCCCTTAAAGCCCCAATACCGTTAGTCACCTCTTCCGAAAACCCACAGAAAGAAATGAGGTAGTGCTATTCTAAGCCGACACTAAACAGCTAACACTTTATAGAACTAACAATGTTGTGTATTTGTTTATTTTATGCCTATAAGTGTATTAAGATATTGAGGAAAGCGATGAATGGGGAAATGCTGTGAATGAAGCCATATACCATATGATATCGAACCAATCGTTGTCTGAAAAGTCCGGAATGGTAGTGCAAAATGCTGTACTGGTTCCTAGGCTAATATATGGTAGTTGTACAGGGTCTTGTGTTCTGTACAAGATACTTGATAAGATCGATATTTCATGATATTACATCTTGTTAATGAAACGACAATTGTATGGTATAATATCTTGTATTGAACTGAACTTAAATGAATAACAAAGCGGTTTATAAATATGTGTTGAGGCGTAAATTGCTGAGTCTTAATTTCTATATAACAAATGATGTGCGCTTGTACAATAGTGATTGATAGGTATGGCAAAGGAAGCATGAAAATAGACATTAGCAATGAGATCCCTCATAAGTTGATCTCCTTATAGGATATGTGGCAGTGTAAGAAATAGTGAGATTCGTGAGTGATTAGATGATATGAGTGATAAATATGACGTGAACAAGATGGAAAAAGGAATGTTAGGTTGATTTGAGTACATTGATTGGATGGTATAGTGGCGAAAAAGATATATAAATGGTATTCTTAGTAGGAAAGGGAAACGCAAAACGTTTGACTAGAGAAAGAAGAAAAGATCGAAAACCTTCTTCTATAGGCGGGAGTCCAAAATGAAATGAATAAAAGAGCACGTATGAGAAGAGTGCTGAATGTGCAGATGTGTGTGAAACAAAGAGCGTGCGTATTATAAAATAAGTGAGATCAACATTTGGAAAAACGATTAACATGATGAAACATCATTGATTGTGCGAGAGAATCGAATTCGCAATCTTCGGACCTACTACGAGCTAGAGCTTATCACTCCGAGGCAAGGCAATCTTCAAAATCCATTAAAATAATGTAAATATTTTTCAGCCCTTCCAATAATAACAGCTCATCGCACAAATGGGTCGCAGTGGCCAAACAAGCCATCACAGAGTTAAATTTATCGACGGAGTTCGAATATGTCCCCATTTGGGGTGAAAGCCGAAGATCTTTTGCTTATGAATTTGTTACAAAGATTGCATCGGCCAATATGGCAGCTGAAAATAACGTTCAAGATTACAACCAAAAGTTGCAGTCTCAAAATAAAGGTAAGATTAAACTGTTCCTTGTAACATACATACATATACATGAATATGACTAAATCCCCTATTCAGAGTAGGCTCTAGCCTTATAAATAAGTAGTATGGACATTTTGGGCTTTACATACATACATATACTCACAGCCAAAAATCCCAAAAAGGGGTAGTCGGAGCTTCAGAGCTAGAAACTCCTCAGCCACATTTGGAATTTGATAGGGGTTAAAATGGTAGAAATAAAGTATCGTTGGTGATGGGTCTTCAATCGCATCACCCAAAAACACTTGAAAAAGCCCCTTACCCTTAGTCGCCTTTTACTTTCCTTGTAACAAATCTACTTTTTAAAATTTTCGTTTTCTGGAACTCGACTTATACACGTAAAACTAGAATTACTTATAGTACACTTATTTCTAGGTCTCTGGGCATCGGTAAAAAACTGGCTGATGATAAACGTCAGCGTTGAAGAAGAGATGCAAATTGAAGAGATGAAAAAAGTGCCCGTGTACCTCAATGCTGCTGTTCAACAATTTTCACAAATCTTCGGGGTATCGTATGATTTATTAATGGTCTTTATGTATAAAAAAAACTTGAAGTTGATCCTTCGTAAAGATTTTCTTTATCAATTTCATAAATTTGTATGCGTTTTGACAGCCACAATATTGCCACTTGTGACACAATCGGCGGTCGCAAAGATTTGTAATATAGGGATGGACCGATAGAAGTTGCGCTATTTTCTCTCTCAGTATTCCGCAGTGTCTAAAGACAGAGATCTTCAATCAATGAATGTTACCGGCTATATGATTGGTCCTATTTTTATTTTTATTTAATACGGACTCCGGTCTATTTGGACTGCCTCGGAAACACCTAACTAAGCAAGAGAAAACCGTTTTACTTGGTTCTATAGGTTTGGTGTATAAAAAGTATTTTTAAATATGTATAAAATATCATGTATAAATAATAAAAAAATATCTACTGTACTGAAACATGGTCTCTTCAAGCTTCGAATCGCTCAAGTTCATTAAAAACGGCTATGTTAGGAGTTTTATTTCAAAGAGAAGTTCCTTAGAAAAAACGGGTTAATGATATTAAATTAAGTGACAATTTTATAGTGATATTGTAATTATTTGTTTTGAAACGCGGAACTAATAATGAGCATGACGCTGACTTCTGCTGGTCATATCTAAGCCATTTATTTGTAAACAAATTTATCTCTTTCATTTGTGCGATTTCTCCTTTAGGGCCCGATCTAGTTGTTAAAAAAATCATGCTTAGATAAAACAATTTCTATTTCAGTTAACCGACAGAAATTTCAGTATCGAAGAGCCTGCTGGCAGCAGTAATTTAGCTACAAGTAATTTGGAGAACTCTTCATTTGGACACTCCACGAGTATTGCGGACTCTATTACTAACAAGGTATGAATTGAGAACTACATACATATACTCACGGCTATGAATACCTAGACGGGGTAACCAGAGCTAAGGAATTTGAAATTCCTCCGTCACATTTGGAAATTGAATTGGGAAAAGATGGTAAAGTAAAGGTTGTTGGTGATGGGTTTCCAACCGCATCGCCCAAAAAATCCCTTAAAAGCCCCAATACCGTTAGTCGCCTCTTACGTACACCCACCGGAAGAAATGGGGTAGTGCTATTCTAAGCCAACACTACACAGCAATTGAGAACTGTTATTCTATTTTTAGTGCTAGAGAGCTATAAAACTATGAAACACAAGCGTAATTTCTAAATGCATTGTATGTGAACCTTTTGAGTGACTGGGAAGATTTAGCTTGTAGATTTGACAGAATAATGAAATTGTCGTCTCACTTTCTTGTTGTCCTTCCTTTCCTTCTTTTCCTTTATTTCTTTTACACTTTTAAGTAGTGTTTGCGTTTCCTACCTCCGAATTATTACTAATTCGAAAGGATAGAAGAATTTCGCACTGGCAGCCAACTGACACGGTAGCTCAGTTGGCAGAGCGTCGGGGCGTTTACCCGAGGTCGCGGGTTCGATCCCCGCCTGTGTCGAAATTTTTCTTTCCTTTATTTATTCTTTAATTATAAGAAATAAGGGGTTAATTCGAACACGGTAAGCTGGCCATCGGCGGCTCCACGGGGAGCCATCGGGGTTTGACGGTACTTTTACTTCTGGCTACTCTGGGAGCCGGCGGGACGTGAAAGGTTAATGATCGATCTTTATGCTTCTCATCACGTTTTACAAAAGCTGAAAATAATATTGTGATATTTTACTTGAAGTTGATTTTGTCGATTGGGTTGTGTGGCAAGTATTTATTTAATACTATAAATATCAATCAATCAATACCAAATATAATGTACTTGTTTCTGCCCGAAGCTTCGCCCGCGTGGAATATGACCTTCATTAATGTAGTAATCGTTACTCAATTCGTTCAACATCTTAGAGGGTGATCAGTGATTAATCATGTCGTGTGTAGTTTATACGCTAAAGTAACTTATTAATATTGACTTACCGACATTAATTCTAATTTGTTACAGTTACGGAGCATACCAAAGAGTTTGCATTATATGGGAGACCCGGATGTGGCGCCTATAACGTCCTACGAAAGTACCATTTTAGTTAGAATATTATATCAGATTGCTTCAAGACTGAACGATACCGTAAGTGTTATATATTATCTCATACTCGAAAAAAATAAACAATGCAGGAACGTGCATTTTAGTAAATACTATATTTGGATTTATAAAAACAAGATACTTATTTCAGTTTAGACTAATTAATTTAACATATTTGCAACCACGCGTTTATGTAAACCCACACCATGAGATAAATAAAAAATATAAGCTATCATTATACATTTACATTCGTTATTTTACTTATAATGCGTATTTGTACCATACGGCGATAGGCCTGCCCCCTATCACGTGAGTACACTGTCCAAGCGAAACGTAGGTACTCGGAACAACAGGTGACAATGTCACGTGTTGTTCTGAAGTATTAGTATCTCTGCCAATCCCTTCGGGATTTGTGTATCTTATGCTTATTGTGCCGATACTTCTTATTGAAAGATGTGAAATTGTGTTGCACATAACAAACAAATACACTTTCGATTATATCTGCACACATGCATAAAATACGAGAAACAAGAGGATTATGTAGAACTTCTGTGAACACATACAATGTTAGTGATTTATTTTATGCCATTGAGATCTGACGGTCAGTAATTTATTTCCAGTGTCGCAATGAATTCGCCGAAGCGTGGCACAGAAATGATTTCATCGGCTGCATCGCGCGGGAAATTCTACAGAAACCTTGCACTATCCAGTCATATATGAAATCCAACGTTCATCAAAATATTGTCGCGACGGATCTTCCAGCGAGACTGTCTTTAAGAAGATTTGGCTCACACTCCTGCATAGTGTGGCTCACGTTAGGATATATATTTTTTAAACTACTCTCCTATAGTGGATGGTTTTACTTGTTCTTCCTTGTTGTTACTTGGAGCTTGGTGATATTGTCAAAAGCTGCATTTAAGTACGTTAATAGCGTAAGAGAATGAAATCATGATTATTTGTATTAAATTAATAATTTGTAAATGTTATTTTATTTCTTTCAAAATGTGTTTTTAAACCACTGCCTCAGGCCTGATCTTCAAAGGGTTACGAATAACAAGTAGAGATCAGAATAACTATGTCGCCCTCGAATTCCCATTATCATTTTGGTAATTTACAGACGACATATGAATTTAAGTGAAGACCTTTTTTTTATCTCAAATTCCCAGTCGAAACGTATAAATTTGAAGTGGTATACACCTAAATTATGAGAATATTTTGGCAATATTGTTAATATTTAAAATTGTTTTTAAACTTTATTGAGGTCTATAACCAAATATTCACCACCACGATTTTTGGAAACTCATATCCAATTGGGTGGATATTTAGAAGTCACAGAATATCTTATAGCCCCCAACTAGGTAACAATTTGTTCGAACATCTCTTCTCATGCGGAAAATAGTGAGGCGCATGAGGAAATAGGATTACGTAAATTTCAGCTATACAGATTACGCACATGGCGTTGGAAGGATGGATGGGCAGATACAGTGTAAAATTCCCGTCAGAAAACTTTTTGTTTAATAATTTAATTTTAGGCGGAAGCTAATTTTGGCCGCAATTAAGTAAAATAGTGTCCCTCAAGCCGTAATCCTCAAATTTTAAAACTTCATGAAATTGATTTTGATCAATGCTAAAAAATAGTGCATAAATAGTGCTAAATAGTGCCATAGACCAGATAAATAGTGCTATTATGGTTAAAAAGTTATAGCTAAAGTTTATTGAGGATTATGGCTTGAGGTTCAAGCCATAATCCTCATCTCTGCAGCAAACAAACGGTGCGGCCTAGAGTCTAGGTTAAGGTTTCAAAAAATAGTGCATAAATAGTGCTCACGTTATGCCAATTCCCAGAAGGAACCGTTCATTGGTTCCGGAGTTATTAAGGTTTCTTTATGAGGATTATGGCTTGAGGTTTTGATAACCTCAAATATCTCCGTAATGTCTGCAGCTATTCAGTTGAAAGTTATGTCAAAAAATAGTGCGGAAATAGTGCTTCCGGACTATAATTATTTCCATCCGATTTATTAAGCCCAAGTATCTAAATAAAAAGCATTAACTTTCACATACATTTCTGTCCAGGTACACTCCAGCAGAAAAGTGATTAGGATTTTTCTTGTAGATTTTTCAAAGTTTCGTTTTGGTATGCATATTATTTAATCAAATTAATTGCTATTATTTAAGTAAGGCTATTTTAATTGCTATTATTTAAGTAAGGCTGTTTGTTTTTCATATGCGCGGGGAGTGTTGTAATCTTGTGACCTCACTTAGACTAACTAGCCCATTAAACCATCCAATACCACTTTGTTACATAATAGTATATTTTGTCTTGCCCCGTTTATGTATAATAAACTTCCACAAAATGTAAAATTGCTGCAGTTTACAAAATTTGAACAGAAAATGTTTAAATTACTTGTAAATAAATTAACATTATATTAATAACTTGTAGCTTAAGAGACTATTTGGAAGATAATTAAAAGCTTGTTATTAGATAAAGTAAATAATTCCTATTGTTTTAAGTGTAAAAAAAATTTTTTTTTATTTGACTGAGCTCTGTTTTAAATTAAATTTTATTTTATATTTGTATGCCTAAAAATGGCTTACCATAAGAGAAACTCTACCCATGTATGCTACCAACAACTTGCATATAACATTACTTATGGAATCAAATAAATATTATTCTATGCTACATATCGTGTCCTAGGCGTGCGAGTGGTGACTTGCAAAATCTTCATTATAGAGTCGCTTAAAAAGTTAAGTATTTTCATAAATTCAGTACTTACCATGTTTAATAGTAGGTAATTGATAGACACTGAATGCTTCGACCAAGTTTTTCTGCAATCGGATCACGTACTTTGTCTTTTAAGTATGTGAACAATTCATATATCGTAAACACTTTAATTAGGTACTTTATATATTACTCTCACTTCGGTAATTTGCAACGGACAAAAGCAAAACATGTAACGGACACACACACACGGACAGGATAGAAACAAAAAAACACATCGAGTGTTCCCTTCTCCGTCTAAGTCGCACTCAATGCCTGCGTATGAGTAGAGAAAAGGATAGTATGATTCATCGTTGATCGTCAAAGATAGCAGGCAGAGCGAGTCGGCAGCGGCCAACATCGCGGCGTTCGGAAGTCCAAGTAAGAGTTACTACATAATCTAACAAGAAATAACCTACTTAAATAATCGTGAGTTTATTAAAACATGAACATGCAATGTAACCTAAATACTTAATTTTGCTTTAAGAAAAATCCTAATCACTTTTCTGCTGGAGTGTACCTGGACAGAAATGTATGTGAAAGTTAATGCTTTTTATTTAGATACTTGGGCTTAATAAATCGGATGGAAATAATTATAGTCCGGAAGCACTATTTCCGCACTATTTTTTGACATAACTTTCAACCGAATAGCTGCAGACATTACGGAGATATTTGAGGTTATCAAAACCTCAAGCCATAATCCTCATCAAGAAACCTTAATAACTCCGGAACCAATGAACGGTTCCTTCTGGGAATTGGCATAACGTGAGCACTATTTATGCACTATTTTTTGAAACCTTAACCTAGACTCTAGGCCGCACCGTTTGTTTGCTGCAGAGATGAGGATTATGGCTTGAACCTCAAGCCATAATCCTCAATAAACTTTAGCTATAACTTTTTAACCATAATAGCACTATTTATCTGGTCTATGGCACTATTTAGCACTATTTATGCACTATTTTTTAGCATTGATCAAAATCAATTTCATGAAGTTTTAAATTTGAGGATTATGGCTTGAGGGACACCTACCTTCTCAGCTATTCTCTACCAAATCAATAATAATCAAAAAAATCAATAAAATACTGTAGGCAACTCATTATGCTGGGCGGTATTTGTTTAATTGTTACAAGGCTCTTTGAGCATAAAAAATCCATTATTGCCTCGGTTTTTAAAACTTTTAGATGACATACGATATATTTTGCGACAAAAAAACATTAACGTATTTGTATTGGCTTATTTTGAAATACTCTCCTTCATTTTCTATACAAAGTTCCATTCGCCTAAACCAACTTTGCAAGCACTTTATCTAATCTTACTATAATCCAACAGGACTTTACTTTTGTTTTTTTATACCTTCGGGAACTATAAGAAATCATGAGGAGCTAAATCAGGGTTGTAGGGTAAATGAGGTAGGGTTTCAAGGTTTTAGCCTGGGGTTCATGCTGCAACTTACTTCACTCATGCACCATTTTAAAAACTTTCGACATGCTACTGTAGCATACCTACTACCTTGAGTTAACAGACTTGTGATTTTCTAGCTTTGATATCGACATATATTTTTGCCAACGTTCCGAGGTTTTTGGAACTTAGGCCATACTGAAAGTTTTCTCTTGCTTTTAAAATCATACAGATGGATTCAGGTTTCGTCATCTGTAATAAATATGTCTTGATGTCACATTTTCAAATTAATGAGTAATTTCGCGACAAGTTTCAGAGAGCAAA
>OY755173.1:11159621-11205706 GCA_963576735.1 Bedellia somnulentella | reverse complement strand
CTATCATCTCTGCCACAGACGTCGTCATTCTTCACTTCTCACTCTTCTTCACATTCTTTATTTGATTTAAATAGGGCCTCCATAGTTGTTTACTACTGACATTTACACATTGGCTTTTCCTACCTCTTTCACTAATTTACCGGGCATCATCTCCGAAATGAATAATTAAATTTAGGCTTTGTTTTGCATGAAAACCTCATATGCTATCTATTGCTGAGTTGTTAAAATTCGGCAATAGATGGCGCAGCAAAAGTGTAAAGAAACAAGCAAATACTTCGTGCGAGTGGTCATTTGATACCAAAGCTCAGTTCGCAGAAGGACGGGAGCGTATACCCGGATGTCGTGTGTTCGAGTCCGAGGTGTCGAATTTTATTTCTATGAATAATTATAGTTTCAATGTGTGAAACTAGATCATTCCAAAATTAGTTTTAACGATATTTGGTTTGGAAGTGGCACTCCATTTGTCGTCGGTATGAGCATTATGTTTGATGCTTTTACGAGAAATATTGATTTTATGGGGAAATAATGGTGAATAATGATTGCCTATATTACCATGATTAGCATAGCAGGTAGTCAAAAGCTTGGGGAAAAGGTTTCTCACAGTCTGACCCGCGAGCCGCCGGGGAATGCTCCGCAGTTACACCACGCTGTTCACCCAGTGTAACTGCGGAGCATTTTGTTCTTCGTAGTTACACCAACGTCTTTATGACATGAATTTAACAGCTCTGCAGACATATTATGATAGACGAAACGTATCGTGGACTCAATACCGTATTTGGACTTGCGAAATTTTCGCGTGTTCAAAATCATCAAGAGGTAAAAACACTTAGATTATTTTTGCAAAATGTTGCTCATTTTAAACAAAATTCTTATTACTCGGCAAGTACTAGGAGTTCATAGATTCATTAGAAATATCCCTAACGCAGGATTTATTTTGTATGCATATCTCAGATTTTCAATATTCATTGGACTGAGACACAAATTAAACCATTGTTTTCAAATGAGAAATAAGAATCACTGTTAAATAAATAGTGTAAACAAATAAAGTAAATAAAAAAACTACTTATAATGTTTAATTTGTGTCTCAGTCCAATGAATATTGAAAATAAAATAAAATAAACGAAGCTATAGTGTTTGCAAGGATCGCACAAAGTGGCGATCGATAATCTCTGCTTACCCCAATGAAAACTAATGGCGTGAGTATATGCATGTATGTAATAACTTAAACAATATTTAGCAAGCATACGCGTGAGTGACCAATTGCGGAAACCATTTTTCTAATCTATCTATCTAAGCATACGCATGGGCACAATGTTCACAGCTTGCACAGCAACAGCAATGTGCAGCTTGTAGGCGTATGGCATGTCGACGGCGGCGGAGGACCGCAGCGCCTGCAGACATCCGAGTCAAGATAAGTGTCATTCTACTAAGAGCATACTACGACTTATTGTCGCTCCGTCGACGTTACGATACACACGCAAATCAGATGCATCCTATACATTTTTCCGAAAAAGCGCTTCCTGAGTCAAACTGTCGTAAAGTTGAGAAAAAAATAAAACAACAATATGAGTTAACAATATTTAGTAAGCATAAGTTTGGGTACAATGTTCATAGCAGCCAGCTCCTGGAAGAGCAGCTTGCAGGCGTAGGGCATGTCGACGGCGGCCACGGCGGCGGAGGAGCGGCACGCGGCGCACCACGCGCGGCCCGCCAGTCGGCCGCAGCGACCGCAAATGTCTGCGCTGAATGCGTCCGACGCGAGCATTAGGCGCTCCATTAGTAGCATGCTGTGGTATAACATTTCTATATTAGCGCGCTAAATAAAATAGAACGGGTGCCAGGTATGTCGACTAGCGATTAATGTATCGCCTTTCGCGACTATGCCGGCAGTTGTGATAAAGAACATGGCCAGACATCGCTACCGGATATCTCTGTCTAATGCCAGAGGATTATACAGGTCGTAACAAAAGGAGGGATGTTAGGAAATCATTCTGAACAATTTTACCATGGGACTAACTTATTAAAGCAACTTAATATTTCTGATCTCAGTACATTTTGTTCCTGTAAGATAATAGTTTTGGCTTGTTTTTGCATAAAAAGTAAATAAACAGAAGATTACTTATAAAGTTAATGTTTAAAAGTAATACAAAAAGTCTACATCATTGAAATCATACACTCATTCTCGAAGAGAGTTCTTTCTCTTTTTATTCAACTGAAAGGAAAGAGTATTGTTTTACACGCGTATCTCGTATGTATGTAGGTATGCAAGATATATTCTTTATTACCACGAACCTTCCGAACTGCGGAACCCAAATTTACATTCAATACATAATTGTTTTCGTCTCTATGAATACTAATAATTACTCAATTAGTTACTTAAAACGTTACTGAACTTGATTTATTCTTATGAGCTGTCAAGTCGGGATTTTAGTTATACATTTTGCTGTAATACCACAGACATGTATTTGAATAGATGCCGCAAGTGCATGTACTTCGCGTGTAAAAACTGAGTAAAATTATCTTAGTTTATCGCCATTTGATTCAGTCCGTGCTCGAACGTTCTCGGTGACAGATGTCAAGCTAAATATAAAAAATGCCTAATTGTGCCGTATTGAGTTGCAAAAACTATCTAAATAAAGTGGGACTAATTAATAGAAAGATTTCCTTTCATCGGTTAGTCACTTTATTATTAGTTTATGTGTTTTTTATTGCAAAATCAATTATTTCGTGTTCGTTGTGGTTTTACACTGAAAAACTTTTAAACGAGTGTGTATCGCTTAATTTATAATACATTGCCGCTTTTAGTTACAAAGCTATCTAGTATGGCTAGTCTATTAAAACACGCAATGAACATCAAAATGAACGATATTTTCACCTGTCAATCAGCTACATGGTACGGTAGCTATTGTCATATTTCTGTCATTTTAAGCAAAATGTGTTGTACCTACACAGATAGTTGTATTCGATTCTAATTCTAATCGATTTTGGGAACAGAGAAATGATAATATTCGCGATGGATGTTCCATGTATCTAAAATATTTTTATTACAACAATGTTTCTGTTAAATAATTAATTGGAATACTCTTGTTTTAACTTTGTTTTTATTTAATAAAAGAACAATTTAATTTTAGTTACAAGTTTTTCTCTAAGCTACATTTCTTAACGTGTGGTATGTGTCAGTCTTTATTTACTTCCTTCTTTCACTCAGTGTTGCCAATATAAATGTACATATATACACGAACACGCCTCCTTACATAAGTTCAAAGCTTCTTAAGTACTACAGTAATTATAATCAATTAGGGAACTATACTCCTTTAAATTTAGCATTTTTAATACTTCTCCTCTTACTCCCCTATTTTGTATACTTCCCTGCTAAACATTTTAATTTACAAAATGATAGTGAACTTCAATGTGCTTGGAATTCTTTGTAAAGTTTCCATACTTAGAAATAGCTACAGCTGCTGAATTATCTTCATAGATTTTAACTGGTTTACAAACCTTAGTAAAGACATCATTCATTACACAAATGAGAAAATTTAATTCTGTTACTGCTTCTGATAATTCTACATATTCAGCAAATGTTGAAGAGTTTGATACACTACTTTGTTTTTTTTTTTATTTCCAATATTGAACAAACGAAGAGTTCCGTACTATCATCTATAATAGAAAATAACGTTTTTGTATGGCAGCCCCTTTGATATTTACTTTACTGTTATTTAATTATTTATTTTGAAAGGTGATATACAAGTAAATATACTGTGAAAATTTTAAGTATCTACTTATTAACGTTTTAATATTGAGCAAACAATTACGGAAAAAAACACGTTTATTGTAAGGGGCCCTTAAAATCCTTTTTTTACTTGTATTTGTTGCTATAGCGGCAACAGAAATACGTCATTTGTGAAAATTTCAGCTTTCTAGTTATCACTTTTTATGAGATACAGCCTGGAGAAAACGAGACAACGAAAAAAAATACTTGATTATTTTTCCTTCTCTACAAGTTATTTTATTTGTTTTTTTTTTTCAAATCCGAATTTTTTTTGTAGATAAAATTTCTTCTCGGGGTTTTTTTTAAATCATTTCGTAACTTTCCGTGAACAAATTATTAAAACTAGTTAATTAGGTAGGTTATCAATAAGGACAAGTTATTATAATAATAAAGGCTACTGAACTACTCACTGACTAACTGACTCATTAACTCACTGATTTAGATCGTTGTTCTCCGAGAAGATGTAGTGGTGGAGGAAAATAATGTAGGAAGAATTGCTCAGAATAAAAATGAGACCATGAGAAAATAGCGTTATTAAAAAACAGGTATAATTCTAGATTTATCATTCTTCTGTCAATTTATCATTCGTCTGTCGATGCACTCGAATATAATCGATTGAATCGTTTACGCGCTGACGGGGAGTTCCCATCACTAAATTGCTCATGTGACGTCACAGTAGGTGGAAAAATAATGGCACGCTTGGTTTCTATACAAGAAATGACACTTGCGTTATCTATTCAAATACAGATCTGTGTGTAATACCAACCTAGCTCCGTATCCAATTAGACAATCTCGTTCCATTTCACCTAATCTTAGTCCTCCCTCTCTGGACCTCCCTTCCGTAGGTTGTCGTGTCAGCACCGCTCGAGGCCCGCGAGCGCGAGCGTGCATTTTATCTTGGACCATATGCTTCAACTTTTGATAGTACACCTTAGAACAGAGAACATTATGGGCTCATAATCATAAGTAAGTGATGAGCTCGGAGCAAAGCAAAATGAGTTCAAGGCCCGACCACCTGCGGCCATAAATTAGAACTATATTGGAGGGGTACTGACACACAGCAAGTGTTATAGAACATTTGTTGCAAAGATTGGCTATGTCAGTCACATAAGAACGACGCTCTCAACAGTCGGATCCCAGTCGCTCTGGCCGGAATAAAATATATAAGTATCGGAGAAAACATATAGAAAAGTAAAAATAGCAAGACTTACAGGTCCCGAATATATGTAGGCTTCAAGAGGCTCACCAGTTAAGCCTGAATAGAAAATATCTTTCCCATGGTAGTTGTAACCATGTTTTTCTAATTCGTTACAGACATCTGTCACTTTAGACCCACCAAAAGCAGTGCCTGAAAAACAAAGTAAACATAAAAGAAGTTTGATGATAGCCAGTTTTTTTTTGGATAAACCTATTGTTTACCAGCAGTACAATAAAAAGCGCGGTTGATTATTCCCTTAAATTATTTTAAACTTTTCATTAATCTTACAATAATACTGATGCTTTATGGATATTTATTTATATAAATACAAAGCCCAAATGTCGAAATATGAATAAACGATGCCAGTAGCTGTAAACGATGTTAGTTGGGAATGAACTACTATACAATGCATCGATCTCAACAGAGTTACGTATCATTTAGATAAGTTTTTTTTCTCGAGTTTCAGTAATAACTTGGTGTGGTGGTAACGTGGTGGTGGTCTTTGTTGGTTCCGATATTAACATTTGAATCAGGAAAAGAAGGTTTAGGGCATCACGTATATGTTTTATTGCCTTAAAAACCTATTATGAGCTGCATCACACTGTTTATAAAAAGACGGTGACAAAAAATCAACTTTAAATTACTCACCATAATGAAATTTTCCTTCCATCAGACCAGCTTTACCAGCCAATAATTCAATCGTTTTCCCGACAGTCATCCGAGAAGGAAACCCGTGAGGGTTCATAATCATATCAGGACAAATACCTCTGTCATTGAAAGGCATATCTTCTTGCTGAACTATAAGTCCCGTAACACCCTTTTGACCGTGTCTGGAGCTGAATTTATCACCGATCTCTGGAACTCTCGTTTGTCTTAGCAATATTTTTATGAGAAATGCATCCTCGGAGTTCGATGTCACCATGACTTTTTCGATGTAAGATTCCACCGGACCCTTGTATGATACTGGTACATCTTTGTAGTCAACTTGTTGTGGCATTCCGGGTGTGACTGGATTCTGTGTTGTAGTAGGCATTTGTTTATTAATTAATACTTGTCTATTTTCTACCATTTCACCCGGGGCGGCTATTCCATCCGTGTCTAAGATGTCGTGAGCTCTGATTATCTTGCCACTTGCCGCGTCCCTCGACGGACCCAATATGCGGTCAGTAGTTTGGTTCGCATATCTCTTCATGGTGGTTTTGGAACTTTTGTAAACTAAGCAACGTCCGTAACCCCTATCAATGGATGCTTTGTTAAGAATAAGAGCATCTTCAATATCATAACCGCTGTAGCTCATAACAGCCACAGTGGCGTTCTGACCAGCAGGTAATTTATCAAAATTGGTTAGCTCTATTGTTCTTGTCTTCACCATTGGACATTGCGGATAAACTAAATTGTACATCAATGTATCAATTCGATTTTTCTGATTATAACCTATTGTACCTGTAAGTTAATTCGGTTTGTTTAAGACTTTGTTACTTGAGGAAAACCACAAATTAAAAAATGAATGTGCTTTTCGACAGTGAACAATACCATGATCCACGCCCTTTATCGAATTGTCGATAATGAGCTTTATAAAAGTTGGCATTTCGTCTAAGTTACTGAGATAAACTGCAGGATTTCAAAACTTTACAATTTTAAGTTCGACCACCTGATCACCTCAATAATATTTCATATAGCATACATACATATCGAGGCTATGAATCCCAAAAAAGGTGTAGAAAGAGCTCAAGAGTTAGAAACTCATCAGCCCCTTTTGAAAGTTGATAAGGAACAAGATGGTAGAAATAAAGTATCGTTGATGATGGGTCTCCAACCGTATCAACCAAAAATTTCATATAATAAAACATAACATAAACGTTCACGCCGAATATCCCCGAAGGGGTTGGCAGAGGTGCTAATAATTCTGAACATAACGTATCGTTCCGAACATCAGAGTACCCACGTTTTGCATGGACAGTGTTCTCACGTGAAAGGGGGCAGGCCTATCGCCGTTTTGTACGAATACACTGTCACATGACTAAGTACAACTCAGCCATGTGAGTTTCCTCACGATGTTTTCCCTCACCTTTAACAACCATGATAAATGAACCACACATACGTCTTTAGAAAAGACAAATAAGTGTAGACCCGGGATTTGAACACTAGTCGTTTGCATGTTAACCGGTGTTCTACCCATTGAGATATCACGTCGCACTGTGGAAAACGGTAGAACAAGAGCATATCGAAAATACTTTTTACGAATATCATAATTTGTCTAATATGGTTATTTTATTTGGTTCTCTAATAATTGTAATATAATATTCATTACGTTTTTTCACAAAATTACACAAAATGACATTATTTTTCATGTGTAGAAAGTATATACAACATAGGAGTACCAAACTTATATCTTTGTCCACGTGTACACGTATTTCAAAACCATATTCTGAAAGAAATATTTGCTACAGATATGCAGTATCATACATTTTTGGAAAGCTTATTTCATGTTTATTAGAATACATGTCTTTGATTTCTAAAAAAGCGACAAATGTATCAGTAGGTACTTAAAAAGTGACATACCATATTTTTCACTGATTTATTTTTTTCGTCGAAGGTTTTCATTATTACCCACGTCTCCCCACGCGCTACAATTTGTGTTAATTGATAGTCTAACTATTCTTTAACACAAGAAAAAAAAAATCAGCTGCGGATGTTTGCGGTTTTGGAAAATATCAGCAAGAATGTTATAAAGGACGGAACAGAAAATCGGTATCTTTTGCGGTTTACCATCGTTCAAAATTAATTAATATTCATTGATAACGAGGGTATATTATCAAGTTTGCACTTATTTTGCGTAAGAAAAAAAAAAAAACAAAAAAAAAAAAAATTTTTTTTAAAAAAATAGAAATTATACATTATTTGAATATCCACACCTTACTGCATATATGTACCAAATTTCATCACTTTAGGACAAAAACTCATGAAGTTATATATTTTCGATCCGATACCGACCTGTCCTGCCCACAGTGCGTCGTCGTCTTCATATAAATAAATAAGTTTTCTGTAAAAAGAGTAGTTACAGATGGATTCAATTTCGAACCATTTTACTTAATCATAAATCCGCTTTTATCCCAAAATTAATGGACTAGTAAAGCCCGCACTGCACAAGAAAAAATTTGGAAGCTAAATTATTATTGTGAAAAGCTGACTAAAGAAATGACGTTATGAATGAAGTTAAGATAGGCATTAGATGATTAGGTCTAAATGAACTTAAGTTTTATAATTACCCATAGCTTGTTTTCCCATAGCGCACTGATACGTGTTTCTCGGACTTTGGTTATGATGCGGGTAGGGGACGAGCCCAGCACATACACCTAAAATAGTGAATGGCTCTATTTCTAAATGTGTCGTAACATATGGGTCCATTTCTATTTCCACTGTAGCTATGTGACTGTCATTTTCTTCATTGACATCTAAATATTCGATTAACCCGTCTTTCAAAAAGTCTTGAAATTGTCTTATTCCTCTTTTTAATTCATTTATGTGTTGTTGCTGCACTAAAGGCCGCCCATCCTCTACTATGATGTATGGTCTACAAAGTCTTCCACCATCACTGCAGATATATACTGTCTTCTGATTATGATTGGGATAGATTGATACAAAGGCTGAAATCAAACCTCGTCTTCTGAACATTCTAAATACCCTTATTAACCTTTTGTATTGCCTCGTAACACCCAGTATGTTACCTGAAATAAAATCATTATTTCAAAACAACTCGAATTCAAAGCAATATGAATAATTTGGTAATCAAATATATGTACCATTTAAAAACACCATATAAACCGCAGGATGATTGATTTCTTCTCCGCTTAATATTCGTACATCTTCAACGCCGGCATTACACGCTAATCTAGCTATGGGAGTTTCTGAACATTCTGTAGTGATGTGGGTCATCAGAGCTAAGTTTTTGACGAGTCCACAGGCCTCACCCTCAGGAGTATCCGAAGGACACAGCATGCCCCATTGAGATGGTTGAAGAGATCTTGGACCAGACACTTTCCTTGTCTTTTCAAATTGGGAATTAACTCGAGTCATCATTCCTAAAGCGGATATGTAACTCAGTCGACTTAGTACTTGTGTAACACCATGTCGTTCCATTTTGAAACGTTTTATGGTCCAGTTACCCTACAAATATGCAATATAATTAATTAAAATATTGATACTAAAATAATTTATGAAATATTGTTAATTGAGACACTCATGCTAAAATAAATTAGAACATTATTTGCATATAGACATTACCGATGAAATAGCCGTAAATAGTCCATTGGCTATTAAATCTGGTCTCATGTGTTTCACGACATCAAATTGAGCTGCTTTAATTTTCGGTATAACTTTATCTGCGATGGACTTTAGCTCCCAGTTAAATCTCTTGAATAGATCTTCGAACATAAGGGCCAACAATGACCCGGCCAGTTCCATTCTTTTATTTCCATAATAATCTGGATCGTCGATAGCAGACTTACTATTTTCTGCTTCTATAACTCTTTTTACCATGATAGCTAAGTAAATAGCTTTTACATAGAAGTTGTATTTCTCAACAATAATATGCGCTAAAATAGTGGTAGCTAAGAGGTCACGTGCTTCACTTACAGGAGTCTTGTTTTGGGAGTTTGCTGATTGGTATCTGTGAATATAAATTAACCGTTAACTAACAATAATTCGGTATGGAAGTAATTTTCCGTGTTTTTAAGGTCATGGGAATTTTTAGTGATGTTGGGCGATGCGGTTGGAAACGCATCAACGAAATAATCAATGTTGGTTTGAATCGGGAGTATAAGATCCGTATCCTAAAGCGCCATTACTCAATCGAAAGAAAGAAATGCTCCAAGATAAGGAGCTGCATATTTTCAAGCTTAAAATAATTTATGTACTTTGGACAATTGAATAATGAAACGTACCTTTTTACTTTCAATTTGCTACCAATGTAAGCTAGGGCTTGATTTTGTGTAAATATTTTTAAATTATGACAATCCATAATACAAGGTGCCATTTTCTTCTCGATCACACTATCCGTGCCGATTAGCTGTATTATCTCTTGATCATTACAAATGCCCATTGCTTTGAATGCAACTATAATAGGAATATCCTGGAAAACAAAACGATTTCAGTTATGTCATAAATACCTATTTTAGACTTTAGACCTACCCTTGAATTTTAGAGTTTAAGATTCGCTTAGTTATATCATTAAATGTGACGACAAAATGACATGATGATGACATGACGACAGCCGTGGTCGAGTGAATAGGTGACTAGCTTCTCGGTCCAGAGGTTGCGGGTTCGATCCCCGCCGAGGGCAACATTTATGTGATGAGCATAAATGATTGTTTCTTAGTCTTGGATGTTATTTATATGTGTATTATATAATACTAAATATATCGTTTAGTTAGTATCCCATAATACAAGCTACACTTAGTTTGGGACTAACTTGATATGTGTATAATATGTCCGTAGATATATTTAAATTTAATCTAAAGATATAAATGTATTAATATTATGAGGCTAAATCATTAGGCCATGAAATATCCTAGTGTACCAACAGACCCACAAGCCTGTGCTCAAGAGTATTTCAATAGCATATTATAAACAATAAAAATTTAAAGTTTCTAAAACAACTCCCTAATAGCAAAAGCACCTCTAGCATTCATAGTAAAATATAATATGGTAACTTGAAAAGTACTTACATCTGAAAGTGCATTATGTCTTAAAACATATTTGCCATTTTTTACTATGACATTAGTCCTACTTTTCTTTTCATGAGTAGAACTTGTGACTTGGCATTGAATAGCACCCTTAAACTCATCTACAATCATTCTGTTTCTAGACAGCTGCTCTTGAATTAATATCACTTTCTCTTGGCCTAAAATATATAAAAAAATAAATATTAATACAAAACAAGGCAGTTTGTATGAATTACTAAGATTGCAACCTTTTGATTATTAGTTATTTTTATTATATATTATTTAAAAATATCATATACATGGGATCTACAAATGAAATAATATTGTTATCATAGGGAGGAATGGTGTTGTCCATTGCCCTCTGTATTTTTTTTATATAAATAAATACCTCTTATGATGAAGTAACCACCAGGATCATGAGGACACTCATTCAACTGTGCAAGTTCAAAATCTGTTTTGTTAGTCAACACACAATTGGAAGATCGCAGCATAAGTGGCATTCTGAAGAATAAAGAGACAACAAATAATCATTACCTACATTATTTATGCACTCAAAAATTCACCATATAATCTGATAAAGAACTTACCTTCCTATTTGTAATTTGTTTCTAATGACTCTTTGGTTACCTCTTGTGTATTCTATATCAACTGTGATAGGTGCTGAATAAGTCATATCTCTCAGTCGGCACTCATGAGGAGTTGTGGCTTTTGTCACATTAAACCCTTCTTCCACATCAGGAGTTCCAACATTAGCATTTAAATATTTCAAATAAAATAATGGATCTGAATCACAGAGCACCTTTTCATTAGCCTGCACAATCTTCTTTATTTCAACATTTATGAAATAGTTGAATGAGTCTATATGCTGCTTGACCAATCCTTTTACTTCTAGGAATGCAGGGACTAGTTTCCATTTATCCTGTCATGTTTTATGATGCATTAATATTATTACTATGATATTCAGAAAAATAAAAGATAAGACAAATAAATACATACATATACTCCCGCCGTTAGTTCCGATTGGGGTAGGCAGAGACTATCGATTCTCAGTTTAAATGATAAATAAATTTGGAGTTTTTAAACTTTTGTTGTCTATTTGTTGAAGTAAATCTTGGATACAGCAACTTTGATAAGACTTTCAGGGACAGATAGCTGATGTAAAAGAGAAATTCATGAAGAAATAAATGTTATTTATTTGAACTCTATCAAAATTGCTAGTGATTCTCGTCAATCTGCTGGCATTGGTTCCACAGGTCCACGTTCTGGATTGTCATTGGCCTCAGGGACTTGTTGACGAAGACTTGGAACTTATTCGTCAGCCCCTTTGTCACTCTCCACGTTTCACAGCCAAAGAGCAGAACGGATTTCACCACGGATTTGATAGAGATCATAAGAATTAAAAATTCTGTTTTGTTTTTGCAATAAGTAACATAGGGGTAGCAAGGTGGGGGATTTCGGTCCAGTGTATGCTCAGTAAGCGGAAGAGCTATCCAGCACACCCACCAAATGCCCTACCGCAAACGTCCACGTCGTGCACCCTGGTAATACCGAGCCATTAACAGGACCGTTTAATACCAACAAACCCTGTGGCGAAAGTAGCTAATTGCGGAGGGATTTCCCCACCCGTCCCTAATCCCCCATTCCATATTTAATTGCAAGTACGCATTTATTTAGGTTCAATCTATAATCCCGTATCTACATATGTAAAATAGTCTATTTCAGTAAACTACAGCCTTATATATATATAATCACCAGCATCTCATTCCTTTTTCTATACACATATATATATATAGATAAATTTATATATAATAAATCTACACGAGTTAGACTATCTCTAAAAAGTCAAAATTTTCCAACATGGCGCAACAGAAAAAAGAAGTACTACCCCAGGAGGGTACGGCCTGCATCAGCGGTCGAGAATCCCTCCCTGGGTCCTGCTTGCAGGATCCAGGCTGCCCCTCGTATTCTGGGGGGGGCAAAGTTACGCCGAATGTGGGAGAGAAGGTGAGGTCACCGACGAAAATTCCGGGACCATTTGCGGGACCCTGCAGCAGCTGGGAGACCGTGACTCTCAGAGAGTCAAAAAAATCGATGCCTCGAAGTCGCCAAGCGCACGAGGCACAAGGACCCATATCCGAGTCTGGCTCCAAGAAGAGTAGGAGAGCGAGCCGACCACACCGAACTGGCGCCTACAGACGCCGACAAATGAAAAAAGCGGTGGACCTCCAGAAGTCGCAACCGGATCGGACCACGGAGACGGGTGCCCATGGTGCCCATATCCGGACTCCGGTCTTGGAAGCGAGTGATGCTGCCGCCACTTCCGGTGCGGGACGGGGAGAACCCGCGCGGCAGGGCCCCCAACCCAGGTCGCCTCCACGTGCTGGTCCGCCAGTGCGAGGTGCGCGGCCGGGACGGGGAGCCTACCGTGGACGTCCTGCACCGGACAGGGGTGGTAGACGTCCCACTGAAGGAGCGCGTGGAAATCGGGACAATTTCTCTGGACCGAATCCACAGCCGTCCACCAGTACTTCAAAGGCCCCTGAGCCCCAGAAAAGAGACCGACCAGATGACTCTAGGTCGCCGGCTCAACTGGAGGCAAAGAGGCCAAAAAAAGGGGAAAAAAAATCATATGCGGAGGCCACAGTCGATCGGGCCCATCTTGATGTGGCAATAGTCACAGCAACGAATCGGGATCTGACCCTGGAGGAAGCCGCATACCTTAAAGACCAGGTGAACGAGAAGCTCTACGCTGAGGCGGACTTGGAGAAAAGGCTAGGGCCTGCTTTCCAAGCCTGTCCCAGGCTTGTTGAGGGAGCTCTCCGTTTCTGGTGCGAAAGTGAACGGACAGTGAACTGGGTTCAGGAACTGGCTGATTGCACACTGTTACCCTCGGGTGACAAGGTGCAGATGGTTCTGCAGTCAGACATTCCCACGCGAACGCGGATAGCCCTATTCCTGCCAAACTACACCGGACCTCTGAAGAGACTGCACTCTCTTCTGAGGTATCAAAATGGAATGTGGTACGACCTCGACTTGTGGTCCTTATATAAGGCCACGAGGGTTTGGGGGGACAATCCTGGTGTGTTCCTCACATTAGGGCTACCACGTGACCAGGTTGAAAAACTCCTGGCGCGAGATCGCAGCGTGGCGTTCGGTTACGGTCGGGTGCACGCCAAGTTTATCCTTGCAAAAGGAAAACTTGGAGACATGCCGGCCAAACACCACGAGGCGACTCCGTCAACATCCACGAGTGACCAGCCGGATGCTCCCTTGGCTCCTGACCAACCAGGGCCCTCCACACACCAACCAGTGGAGGAGGAGGTCGAACCGCTCCAGAGAGCAATGGACGAGCTGTGCCGGTTGATGAACGACAACCCTTCCCCAGTGCCGTGGCTTGACTCTATGATGACATCGTCATCACCAGCTGAGTCACACGCACCAACCCAAAAGGAAGAGGAGGAGGACATCGGACACGATGCTCCCCAATAACATTCAAATCCTCCAAGCAAATCTCCAACATAGTCACGCGGCGACGGCTACCCTACGCACAGTGTTGGAGAATACCCCAAACATCATCGCCCTGATTCAGGAGCCGTGGATCAGAGGAAACCGTATTTGTGGTCTCAATAATACCGGAGGTAAGTTGTTTTATGATACCACATCTCAAACACCAAGAGCCTGCATACTCATTCCTAATCATATGCAGGGTTTGTCCCTTATGCAATTCTGTTCTAGGGACCTGATCGCTGTCAAGATCCAGACAGCTGATTCGGGCCTACCAGAGATGGTGCTGGCCTCCTGCTATATGCCCGGCGATGCTGAGGACTGCCCACCAAAGGAGCTAGCTGAACTTGTGCGGTACTGCGAGACGCTCCGAATAGAGATCGTCATTGGGGCTGACGCGAACGCACATCACCCGCTCTGGGGGTGTCAGAAATCAAATTCCAGAGGAGAGGTACTATCAACATACTTATTCTCCACTAACCTAAATGTAGCTAACGTAGGATCTGAACCAACATGGGTCACATCCCGAGGGCAAACAATAGTAGATATAACCTTAGTTAGTAGAGGAGCTTCTCATCTTGTAACGAATTGGCATGTGTCTCAAGATGTAAGTTGCTCCGACCATAGGCGAATCTGTTTCAATCTATCTAACCAATTTCCCGAACAGCCATCCAAACGTAACCCACGGACAACGAATGTCCTGAAATATCGTACATTACTGAGAGACGAGTTAACCTCCGCAACCGCGCCAAATCTAGATAGTACAGTAGCGATTGAAGACAATGTCAAATTTCTCACTGATGCTATCACCAAATCTTACGAGGCGTCCTGCCCCCTTAGGAAACCCACAACTCCAGGAAAAGAGTCTAGTAGATGGTGGGATGGGGAACTCGAATCTATGCGCGGTGAACTCCGTAATCTCTTTAACAAAGCCAAAAACTCCAGAATACCAGATGACTGGGAGGAATACAAATTATTCCTAAGAAAATACAAAAAACTTACTAGATCACGCAGAAGGAAAGCTTGGCGGAAATACTGCGAATCAATAGAATCAAACAATAAGGCGGCGAGAATCAGGAAACTCCTGGCTTCAGATAATAATCTCACCGTAGGGCCGTTAAAAAAACCAGATGAAACATACACTACCACACATACAGAAACACACAAATTGCTACTGGAATGCCACTTCCCAGACTGCCGTCACACTGATGAAGTGTACTGGCCAGAGGAACCAACCAGCAACCCCACGAACATAGATGTATCCCAAGCTGAAAAAATAGTCACACAAGATAGAGTTGAATGGGCAATCAAAACCTTCAACCCCTTCAAATCGCCGGGACTTGACGGCATAATTCCGGCACTACTACAGTGGGCCAGAGATATCATCACCCCGTGGTTGGTGAAACTTTACCAATCGTGCATTGCGCACAGATATACCCCCCTACCATGGCGGGAGGTTAAAGTGACCTTCATTCCCAAACCTGGAAAATCTGACTATACAGACCCCAAATCCTTTAGACCCATTAGCCTAACTTCTTTTCTCTTAAAAACACTAGAGAGACTCTGTGACAGGTTCATTAGAGAGGAGATATTAACAAAAAAGCCCCTACATACTCAACAGCATGCCTACACGAAGGACAAATCAACCGAAACAGCTCTCCACAGAGTTGTTTCCAAAATTGAATGTGCTCTCAGCACTAAGTTGTCCTCATTATGCACCTTCATAGACATTGAAGGTGCCTTCGATAAAACTAATATCCCAAGTATCAATAGAGCCCTGGAAAAATTCCATGTTAATCCCACACTGCGGGGCTGGATAGTAAACATGTTGAAACTCAGAGCGGTACAAATAACTGTTAATGACACCAACAGAGCGGTGGTGACAAGGGGTTGTCCTCAAGGAGGTGTTTTATCCCCACTGCTCTGGAACATGGTGGTCGACTCACTCATAAAAAGACTAAACATGCAAGGCTACCTAACTATTGGCTATGCAGACGATCTCACGATTCTCATAAACGGAAACCATGCGAACACCCTCTGCAATCAAATGGGTCACGCTTTGAGGGTGGTTGAAAAATGGTGTAAAGATTTTGACCTACACGTCAATCCTAAGAAGACTGAACTAATTCTCTTTACTCGCAAACGGAAACTACCGCCGTTTGACCCTCCTAAGTTGTTTGGCACGCAACTTACTTTATCCAAAACAGTAAAATATCTAGGAATCACCCTAGATGATAAACTTAACTGGAAACCACACTTAGAAAAGGTAATAAAAAAAGCCAGCGCAACCCTTTGGCAATGTAAAAGAATCTTGGGTAAGAACTGGGGACTCAAACCGAGAATCACACACTGGCTTTATACCACTGTCATCAGACCGGTGATAACCTACGGAGCTCTGATCTGGTGGCCAAGAACGAAACTTGTTACAGCCCAACATGAATTAGACAAGATGCAACGACAGGCTTGTCTAGCAATAACGGGCTGCATGTGCACTACGCCTACAGCCGCACTACAAGCCTTACTAAATCTCCCCCCACTGTATTTATACATACAGCAAGAAGCAGCCATCTCTGCTGTAAGGCTACAAAGAGCAGGACACCTAAGTAACGACTCCAGAATCCTACATACTGAAATACTCACAGAAGCGTTGAAAGACCAGCCCCTACTGGCCGCTCCGTGTGATAGGATCACCAAAACTATTAGATCCAAACATAACTATCGGGTTATACTTGACGAAGAAAAGTCAGACTTCTCTGGCCCTAAGGAGTTAAGTGTGTATACTGATGGGTCTAAGACCAATCAAGGCACGGGGGCTGGCACACACTCCCTAGATCTAAATATAAGAATATCAAAAAGCCTGGGCCAATATAATACTGTTTTCCAGGCCGAATGTCTTGGAATCATCCAAGCTGCCCAGGCCATAAAAGCAAGAAAAATCTCAGAAATGACCATAAAAATTATATCGGACAGCACTTCTGTCCTGCAAGCCCTCAATCGAAGCGAATACACTTCAGGTCTAGTCCTGGAATGTCACCAAGCCTTAGAAGAAGTGGCGCAGAACAACAATATTATCCTGCAATGGATAAAAGGCCATAGTGGGTCCTTAGGCAATGATGCGGCTGATGAGCTGGCTAGAGGGGGATCGGCTATGTCTCTGTACGGACCCGAACCCATAATACCTCTTCCATTCAATCAGCTGCGCACGTGGCTGAGGGAACGCACACAAACCCTAGCAAACGCGTGTTGGCAAGGCACGCCTGGCTGCAGACAGTCTAAAGAGGCAATGCCAACTCTTAGGAAAAATCTGACCAGATATGCCTTACGCCTTAGCAGACCAAATCTACGAACTCTAGTGGGTGTTATCACAGGGCACTATGCCCTAAACAAACACTTCCACACTCTAGGCATCACCGACAGCCCTCTGTGCCGTGCGTGCATGGAGGCGGACGAAACGGTCACTCATGTGCTCCAGGAATGCAACGGAGTAACCGATATCCGAAATAACACCATCGGATCCAAAAAGTCGCTATCAGAGGCAATGGCTGACCTGGATAAGCTTTTGTCCTTCTGGTCTGAATTAGGTTGGGAAACTTAAACGGCCAAATGGCCCACGTACAATGGCCCACCTCGTAGCTGGGTTAAGTGCGGAAACCTGAGGCGGTTAGCGCCCAACAATAATAATAATAATAATAATAATAGATAGGCGTAGGGATGTGACGACCCCACCGCCCATTGTTGGAATGGCAGGATGACATTTTTACCAGCTTGCCATTCCAGCAATGCAAATAGTCAGCGCTTGAGTTTGTAGGTGTTGACCGTGTCTACAAACTGGTCTCAGCGCAAAATAGAGCAATAACGGTCTCCCCGGGGCCAGTGAGTGAAACCCCGGGTGAATCTTCGCTCATCGTAAAATGGCAGAGAATAGAAACGATGAGCGAATAGGGCCGCTTCCCAGGGGCTATCGCTGGGGCGCGTCTGGAGCTGGGGCTGGACGTGGCAGCATGCGGTCCCCCAGCCGCCGCAGACCGGCCCGACCACCTGGTAGGTCTGCGCGATCACCTCAGCCACCAGATGGCTTGGCATCGGTTGGGACTGAGGCAACTCAGTCCCAGCAATCGGTGCCCGCCGCTGGTGGAACAAGGCGCCGCATGGCATGGACGGTCGATATGAATAGAAATGCCATGCGGGCCTATCTTAGGGCCTCGGGTTCAAGAACTGGACGGACGGGTTATCGGGCAGCAATGTACCGCGAATTTCTGCGGCTGGAGCCCAATTTGACCGTCACAGAACAAAACCTGGCGGATCGAGTTCGGTACATACAGCGCTCAGAACTTTTTAGCACTACCGAACTCGAACAATTGCGACGCGAGGCTGTTCCCCCGCTAGACGAAGAGCCACCTTTGCAGGTTCTCCCTCCAGTCCCTGAACGGGAAGTACGGAGGGAGCCAATTGCTAACCGGCCGGATGTGGGTGGTGCGGAAAGCGATTGGGGAACAGTCTCCCTGGATTTGGATTTGGTGAGGAGCGCACTCGAAGAGACGATCCTGGAATATCGCCAAGTGCCTCTCGAAAGGAGGCCAAGGCTGCCCCGAGTTCCTCTCAGCATCAAGGTTCGGGATGTCGTTGAGGCCGTCAATAACATGCTGCCCTCATTTTTAGAGAGCAGCATGGACCTTTGGGATACGGGTTCAATTCTCTTTGGCGCCGCAATGACAGTTTGTCAATTTGTCGGCGTCAGGATGCCGCCAACAAGAGTTGGTGGCTCCCGTCAGGCTGGCAGTACTAGTCCCAGGACTAGAACTAGACCAGCCTGGATGAGGCGGATTGAAAGCCGTATCACAAGGGCCAGGGTCCTCATCGGCAAACTGACCAGCTTCAGATCAGGCAACAATAGGCCGAGGGTGGTGCGCTTCGTCAGGGAGGCATTCCCTGGTGAGAATGTCTTTGACAACTCACCGGAGTTTGCCTGTAGACTGGTGGAGCGCATCGATGATCTGAAGCAGAAGATCGCTGCTTGGGGTAAGCGAATTAGGCGATATTCTGAAAGGGTAAAGAGGTACCAACAGAATCGTCTCTTCATGAGTGACCAGAAGAAGTTCTACAGAACTTTGGAGCGTCCCGATGTGGTTTCGACGGGTCAGCGACCGGAAAAAGCCGACGTAGTTGCCTTTTGGCGTGGGCTTTGGTCGCTGCCTGTTGATCACGAAGAGGGCCGATGGTTCGAGGCGGTCGAGGGAGCGTGCGAGCCCATAGCGCCCATGAACCCCGTCAACATATCCGAGGAGGATGTGGTGGCTGCGATCCGTAAGGCTCCGAACTGGAAAAGTCCGGGGCCGGACGGATTGCACCATTACTGGTTGAAGGGGTTCACGCGCTGTCACGCTACTCTCGCCCGTCAGTTCCAAAGCGCCCTCGAGAGTAGGACGCTCCCGAACTTCTTAACTACTGGGGTCACTCATTTAGCTCCAAAGAGCGATGCTACCGCGGATCCATCACAATACCGCCCCATTACTTGTCTTTGTACAATTTACAAGACCTTGACATCCGTTCTGAGCTCCAAGATTACTCAACACATTGTTGATAACAATGTGATCTCTGGAGCTCAGAACGGATGTAGGGGCGGTAGTCGCGGTAGCAAGGAGCTGCTCCTCATCGACGCGGTCGTAGGCCAACTGGTCAAACGCAACCGTCGGAACTTCTCCGCTGGCTGGATAGACTACAGGAAGGCGTTCGATTCGGTACCTCATACATGGCTCATGAGGGTCCTCGAGCTGTACAAAATTGATAGTACAGTTCGACACTTCCTCGGGCAGTGTATGGGGTACTGGAGAACGATCCTGAGTTTAGACGGTCAGCGGATGACGGACGCGGATGACCAAATTGATATAAGGCGAGGGATTTTCCAGGGCGATTGCCTGAGTCCAGTTTGGTTTTGCTTGGCCCTGAATCCTCTAAGTACACTCTTGGAGAATTCGGGGACGGGCTTTCAGTTTCGGAGAGGCGGACCACGCTTGCCTCATCTCCTTTACATGGATGACCTGAAGCTTTACGCCCCCACGGCTGACAGATTGGCGGAGCTACTGACGATCACTAACGATTTCAGTGGTTCCGTCAAGATGGAGCTCGGGGTCGATAAGTGTGCGGTCATCCATGTTGAGAAGGGGCATGTCGTGCACTCTGATGGTGTCGATGTCGGCACCAATCATTTGAGGGCACTCTCCGAGGCTGAAACATACCGGTATCTGGGCATGTCACAAACCATCGGTGTGAAGGTGGCAGACGTGAAACAGGGTGTTTGCGAGGAGTTTTATGAACGCCTGAAAAGTGTGCTTAATAGCTACTTGTCAGGCGTTAATAAGATCCGAGCCATTAACTCCTGGGTCATGCCTGTACTGATGTACACATTTGGCGTGCTCAGATGGACTCAGACCGAACTCGACGCTCTGGACAGACGAGTCCGCACGATGATGACCTCTCATCGAATGCATCATCCGAGGTCGTCGGTTATGAGATTGTATATCCCGCGGAAGTGTGGTGGTCGAGGCCTCTTGAGTGCCAAAACCATGCACAACCGCGAGGTATGCAACCTCAGAAACTATTTTTTGACGATGACGGATGATAGTATTCGGGGAGAGGTGGTCGCTAGTGATAAAGGACTGACTCCCTTATCGTTGGCCTCACAGGATTGGCGAACCCCGGAGGTACTTAGCACCTCTGATCGGGAGTCCGTATGGAAAGAGAAGGAGCTGCACGGGAGGTTTTACAAGGTACTTCACGAACCTTTCGTGGACCGTAAAGCCTCCCTGCATTGGCTGCGTTTCGGGGACCTCTTTGGGGAAACCGAAGGTTTTGTCTGTGCAATACAAGACCAGGTTATCAAGACGCGGAACTATCGGAAATACATCCTAAAGGACGGTACCACAGACATCTGTCGAGCATGTGGCCGTCCCGGAGAGTCACTTAGGCATGTTATTTCCGGTTGTTCGGCTCTTGCTAACACTGAGTACTTGCACAGACACAACCAAGCAGCCAAAATCCTGCATCAGGAGCTCGCTCTGAAATACGGACTCTTGCAGCAGAGGCTGCCGTATTACAAGTATCTGCCGGAGCCAATCCTAGAAAACGACCGTGCCAAAATCTATTGGGACCGATCCGTTATCACGGACAGGACTATTCTAGCGAATAAGCCTGATATCGTGGTATGGGATCGGTCGCAGTCGAGGGTATTTCTAGTGGATGTCACTATCCCTCATGACGAGGGTCTCGTGAAAGCCGACACCGAGAAGCGTCGGAAATATCTCGATCTGGCTCACGAGATCACCGACATGTGGGGTGTGACTTCGACAGAAATAATCCCAATTGTTTTGTCCGCGAACGGGTTAATTCCAACCAGCCTCGCGACCAACTTGAGGCGGTTGGATTTCTGTGGCGTGTCGGTTCCAGCACAGATGCAGAAAGCGGTGCTGCTCGATACGGCTCGGATCGTCCGTCGGTTCTTGAACCTGACTCCCTGACCCCGACCGACTGTGCTCTTGTCGGGGAGTACCGCCTCTCCCATTTTAAATTTATATTTTCTTTTTCGGCCATGGGAGAGGCGAGGAACTAAACGCATACCCAAAATAATAATAGGAGCTCGCTCTAAAATACGGACTCTTGCAACAGAGGCTGCCGTATTACAAGTATCTGCCGGAGCCAATCCTAGAAAACGACCGTGCCAAAATCTATTGGGACCGATCCGTTATCACGGACAGGACTATTCTAGCGAATAAGCCTGATATCGTGGTATGGGATCGGTCGCAGTCGAGGGTATTTCTAGTGGATGTCACTATCCCTCATGACGAGGGTCTCGTGAAAGCCGACACCGAGAAGCGTCGGAAATATCTCGATCTGGCTCACGAGATCACCGACATGTGGGGTGTGACTTCGACAGAAATAATCCCAATTGTTTTGTCCGCGAACGGGTTAATTCCAACCAGCCTCGCGACCAACTTGAGGCGGTTGGATTTCTGTGGCGTGTCGGTTCCAGCACAGATGCAGAAAGCGGTGCTGCTCGATACGGCTCGGATCGTCCGTCGGTTCTTGAACCTGACTCCCTGACCCCGACCGACTGTGCTCTTGTCGGGGAGTACCGCCTCTCCCATTTAAAATTTTAATTTTCTGTTTCGGCCATGGGAGAGGCGAGGAACTAAAGGTATTCCGAATAATAATAATAATAAGTAACATATTTATGAAACAATGCACTTCATTTTCATTTCATTAATTGATTTTTGCTTTAGATGTAGTAAAAGTTGAAGTATCTTTAAATAATCATATCTCTATTTTATATTATGCCCTGAAATGTCAGCTTAGAATAACACAACCCCATTTCTACCGGTGGGTGTACGTAAGAGGCGACTAATGGTATTGGTGCTTTTAAAACCAACTTCTTTTACAATAATAGTAACAAGCCATTTAAAGCATTTAATTTTACTTTCCAACATGTATACCTTGGGATAGTGGAAAATAAAGCTGAAAGCACTGTATTTTGAATCAGACAAGGTTGTTTCGGTCAAGTCTTTATAACATTAGTGCATATCTCACTTGTAACATTACAAAGTTTTTTTTTTTTATATTTAAATTTAATGCCGCTTATATTTATACAGTTGGCCCATATGTTGGTAAGTATTGGCTTAGAATAGCAATTACCCAATTCCCTACTACCCTATCAGCTTGGTTTTAAATTAATGAAGCAAATCACCGGATAAAACATTCCGCCAGTAAAATACCCCAATAAAATCTCAACATACAAAGCAATAACGTACAACATTTAGTTATATACAGGAAAATATGGCATATTTATTGGAGCGAAGCTCCGTTCACCCCCGACTTTTGCATTTCGTTGTGATCGTACTCCTCCCAAACGGCTCAACTCAGAACCCTGAAATTTTGCATGGTGGTCAAGAACCATGTCTGGATGTTTTATGTAAATTTTTATAAAAATCGGATGTACCATGGAGGAATAATCACCATTAAAAAATTACAATCTTAGTCTATGGAAAAAATACGTAAACAATTCGATCGTCCTAAAGTCACGTCCGTTTGCGCTCCGACTCTTGGTGATTTTTCAAACTTTTGAACGCTAAGTAAGTAAATTTCTTGAATTTACTCTTTTTTAAAGAAAATAGGTATTTAGCTATTTAGATATGTTTTTTTTAACAATTTAAGTTTTCAAAAAACAGGACTCTAACTCCTTTGCAGTTTTGTGTAGAATCAATCACGCGTTTAGGTAAACCAACAAGTATATTCAAAGAATCATAACAAATTGCATAGCAACGCGTATTGGGATATTTGTAGAATAAATCGTTCAACGATAAGTACTATCTGAGAATCAGGCAATTGCTCGCTTAGGTTTTAAGGACATTTATCAAAGTGATTGATGTACAATGAGGATGAAGAGCCAACTTCCTAAAGTGGCTGGAGAATTTCAGATTCCGAAGCTCTAGGCTCCTTTTAACAAACTCCTTCGCTAGGCTCTATACCAATTTACAAATTACAGCCGTTAGCATAGGTAGTTTGTAAGAATTCTTAATATTTTTTAACACTTATGTTAAGACATAGCAGCTTAACAGAATATAGTTTATTTTACTCACCTCTAAGGATTTTATAGGTTCACTAATATAGCGGGTAGAAGGATCCCAATCACGACGCCGTCGATTAAGCTCGCCCATTTTGAAAAAAATCTTTAAGAACTACAAATCTTATATATTTCCAGACATTTGCTTGCTTATATTAGTTTAATATATCCATGGTTAAACCTACCTAACCTAAAATATTGTTATTTATAATAGTGTTGTCCGTTGTACTCTGGTTGTACTACACTGTCTGACATGCGTACATGCACTAATATTTTGATCGTTGTAGTAGATATCGAAACATCGATTAATCGGGGGTTCAGAACTAGAGTAAGAAAATGTTTTCCAATATTTTTTACCTATGGTATTTTTTTTTGACATGAGATGCAATACTGTTTAAATAAAATAAAATAAATGTCAAAAACGAGCCATATAATAATTTTCGAGTTATAATTTTATAATTCTTTTCCTCGGGTCAAATTAAAAATAAATATTATTGGGCTTTGCAAAACCCCAATTCAATAAAAGCATCTACACACTAGCATACTTAGTTCAAATGTCAAAATTTCTTGTATCCGTATGCAAAACGATATTTAATTAGTCATTTGCAACTGCACTCGCTACAAGATTTAATCAAATTTGTATAATAATAAAACTTTTAATTCGCCTACTTTTAAGGAATCTGATTAGAGCTTTAGACAAGAAGAATTAGACCTTTAGATGCCTACCTACATCTCTACATCAATCGTACTACTACTTTCTTCGCGTACCATTGGTGAAGTTATCAAGTGAACTCAACTAACAAATGCCATTAAAAAAACCGTTGAGTTGATTGGTGATTGGACCACAGGCTATAATCTTAGAACAAAATTTTTCGTTCAAGGTCAGACAACCGCGTTAGTTTAGAAAAAAAGTCTCCCTCTCCCCTCCCTTGAGTCAGAGGCCCCCGCTCCTCTGGCGCCCGCCGCCGCCATTTTGTTCATTGCCTGTGTTCATTTCATTTTCTTTCATTGCATTATTGAGGAGTTTGATCGAGTGAAGTTCATTGTTACCATTTGTTACATTGTTGTGTTGTTGTGATATCAAGTCTTCTTCGTCATGAAGAACATTTGCTGTGTTCCCTTTTGCAATAGCAATCGCATTTTGAGAAAAGGTTTGTGACATCTAGTTCACGCCTAAAACAGTCGGCTTATCCTACCTTATTTTCCAATGAGGAAATAAGTACTGGAATACCCTCTCTCTCGACTGAAAATGATGGTGAGTAACAACAATAATACTTGTAATTACATTTCAATACTACACTATGCTACCGAACCATGAAACTTGTTCAAACTTACGTGAAGCCAATAGCCACCATAGGACCCTATTTGTTGCATGTATATTGTAATATATTTGAGGCTTTATATTAAGTCATAGCACATAATTACAGACACATAGCAAGGCTTGTAGCTTACATAAATATAAATCGTATGTTTGATGTGTATACATACTGTGATTATGATAACATTGCTGAAAAGACAGCCCATCAAAGGATTGTGTATGTGTATTGTGATGTAGGGTTTATAGTAATATAATTTTATTGCTTAATTATGAGTCTAAACAATGTGACTAATGATTGTAATGTTTAACATTTTCTGCAGGCGTAATGTCGATGCACATTATCAAAATACCCAAGAGCCTGGAACATACAATTTATATTGTATGTTCCAGGCCTTGCTATGCGTCGGTAATTATGTGCTATGACTTAAAATAAAGCCTCAAATATATTACAATATACATGCAACAAATTAGGTCCTATGGTGGCTATTGACTACACATATGTTTGAATAAGTTTCACTGTTCATCTGTGTTTTTAGGCATTATTTCTAGATATCAACCATTGCAATATTTGTTGTACATCATATCTTGTATACTTATTGTGCCTTATTCTGCCATTCACTTATGCTAGCTTCCCCTTGAACAGTTTATAGTGAACTTCTTTGTTTCTTCCCCCTGATAAAACAACTTCTCTTATTACATATATTTTATTTTTTAGAAAACTCTTCCATATCTACGGAACATGATTACTTTGAAACTAGAAAAAGGAAGCTAAGTGACCATTCCTATTGTAAACCATTACAAGAAATTCAACTGTTGGAAAATGAGTATGGTAAGTTTGTTTCTTTTAATTTATACAAAAAAATATATTCTACAAGACTTCAATTGTTGCTCATTCTGTAGAATGGTGTGCCATGCCAAAGTCTTTAAATAGCTATTGGCAGGATTCTATGATCAATAGACCTTACAGTGCATGTATCATGGTGTTATTCTACATTCAATATTTCAAATATTTCTTTCTAACCATATACATGTTTACTCCTGTTTCCTGTTACTGCTAATAAAATACAGTATATTACACCACTTTAATAAAAGAAACACATATTTACGATAAATAAAATAGAACTTATACTATTCTTTTTATTTTATATACTCCAACCATTTGTAAAATATTTTGTAATATGATTAAAGAATATTTGCTCATTATTTTAGGAATTGCGGTGCCATCCTCATCCCAAAGCACAAATATATATACTGATGACAGTCATTCTCTAAAAATTACAGGCAAGTTGTAATATAGTTTATTAATTAAAGTTGAGTTTAAAGTCTTCCATCACCTGGGGAACATAGACTTGTCTAGTGCCTTTATTTTTATTTTTTATTACTGACATACTCATGTTAATGATATAAAATATCCTTATTCTCTTTTTTTTTAGATAAAACCATACCCACTTCATCTCAAGGGTTGAGTGCTACGTTGATCATTGATTGTGATGATAATATGGATCCACAACTAAGTGGTAATATAATACTGTTAATGCCCTTATACTATGGTACATACATATAGATGCTGTTAGTTTGCAAGTGGCACATGTGGCCATATTATGTATGAGTGCTTGACCAATTAAATTGACCACCCTTATACAATGGGACCTACTTGAAAAAGGCATGGCAATGATTGCTACTTTTAAATCTTAATCATTTGGTGCTATTCCTAAATTTAATTATACGATTTTCACTGCCACCCCTTTCTACCCACGGGTGTCGTAAGAGTAACTAAAGGTATGGGGCTTTTTAACATAAGTGGGTTTTGGGCGATGCGGTTGGAGACCCATCGCCAACAATACTTTATTTCTTCCATCTTGTCCCCTATCAACTTCTAAATGTGGCTGAGGAGTTTTTAGCTCTAAAGCTCTGGCTACACCTTTTTGGGATTTATAGCCGTGAGTTTAAGTACGTATGTTTCACTGCGTACGTATGATCCGGGATAATAACTACTTTATGTCATAATTGGGGTCATTATCTGGCATTCTGCTAAATTTCATTCATATACATTCTGTAATTGAGAAGCCTCTTCACCTCAAACACACAAATATCCAAACTTCCACATTTATAATATTAATAGGATTACAGTACATTTATTGTATTATTTTGTTGGTATGTTCCTAAGTATGTTGTAAAGTCCTTCGTCGTAAAGGTGATTGTAACTTAAAAACTCTTAAAAGATGAAAGGGAATAGAGTATAATAAAAAAATAAAGATAATCCCAACCATTTACCGCCACGTCAAGGCAATAAAACACGTGTTTCAAAATATAAAAATATCTATTGTAAAATTAAACTAGGCTCGTTTACAATGAGGTCTTTATCTATAAATAACAATGCGTCTATTAACTTGAATTGAAATGCAGATGTTCGTTTCTTTTGGTCGGCTTTACAAACGTTTTTAAAATTACGGATAATAAATCTACAAGTTTTATAATTTGCCCATAAGTTTTAATAATGCTAAGTTTGTGGCTAGTATTTTCGAAGGTACAGAATATTTATTTCAGTTTGGAAATCATCTGAAATACATTGTTGATTTTATGACGATCTTTTATTGTACTACCTCTGATTGCGTTTTTTTTTATTGAACGTATTTTTCAACACAAAATGAATTAACTTGTTTATTTGCACTACGGAGTGCTCAGATAGCTATATTTAACATTAACTTACAACTAGTGAATAAGAAACTAGTTCTGTACAATACACCAAGACTAAAATATTTACTTAAACTTATTTATTTAACACCTGATATATGTAGGCAGGTGTCCGAAGTGTGAAGAATAAAAGAGCATGATTGAGACGATTGATGGATGTGAACAAAGCCAGAGAGGTTTGCCAGGATCGTACAAAGTAGTGATTGATAGTCTCTGCCTGCCCCAATGGGAACTAACGGTGTGAGAATATGTATATATATAATAACTATAACTATTATTCACACACACACAGACACAAAAATTACATGTATTTCATGATACACTATACTTAAACCTGGTGTAATCATTTGTTTTTTCCCATAAAATTTGGTAATTATGTTTTTTTTCGTTTTAGATATAATTGTGCCCTCTTCATCTCAAATCATACCCACTGATGTGAAGATGAAGAAACCAATTACAGGTTAGTAATAAATTAGTTTTCACTTGTCTTATATGACTGGTGCTCTAATTTCTTATAATAAGAATTAGTTTACTGTATTTTATAATTATTCATACAACAATAATACCATTATCATAGGCATACTGCCTGCCAAAGCTTGATGAAAACGACACAAAATAATTAGGTCTTTTTATTCAACTCCTACAACTCTCTTGGAAACAGCATAGTGTGTCAATAAATTTAAAATATTCTTAAGATTGCTTTATTTGTGTTTTACAGTTGCACGTAAACAGATAGCAAGAAAAATATGTTACATGAAAGCTGATACAAGACTGTATCAAGTTATACAAGATTTAAAGATAAAATATAAAAAATCTAAACGGCAGTTGAGATATGCTGTGAGGGCTAAAAGAGCTCTAAAATTTTCAAAAATGGACAGCTTTGACAATTTAATAAAAAAATTAAATCCTTTAACAAGAAATTTTATATGGATGCAAATATCTCAATGCACCAAGCAAAGAAAAGGACGCCGATTTACTGAAGACCAGAAATTGATGGCTCTTTCAATTATGAAACAAAGCCCAAAAAGCTATAAGTTTCTAAGAAGAATTTTTATCCTTCCGTCAACCCGTACATTAAATAAGTTAATAGAAAACTTTGAAATGACGGCTGGATTAAAAAATTCTGTATTTAATGCTATTAAAGAAGAGGTATTTCAACTTTTTTTACTGATACATCTTATAATCCTTACACCTATCTCAAAATCATAGCTTATTTATGTGTTTAATGCAATTAAGAAGAGGTATTTCAACTCTTTTTACTGATACATCTTATAATCCTTAAACCTATCTCAAAATCATAGTCTTTTTATGTCTATATCATCATTATTTTTGCGATAAAGGTCTTACTGAAAACTAAATAAACTTTTTAATTTTGCAGGTTCAATACTGGAGGGAACGAAAAAAGTATTGTTCCATTATATTTGACGAAGTAGCATTAGAACCGGGTGTTACATATAATAAAAACAAAGATTGTTTACTAGGGTTTGTAGAACTAAATGAAAAAACCACAAATTTTGCTGACCATGCGTTAGTTTTTATGGCTCGTGGTGTAGTGGACAAATGGCAACAGCCAATTTGTTTCTACTTCTGTGAGGGTTCGACTTCGGCGTATATTTTAAAGAATATACTCAAAGAAGTAGTCATTGAAGTTGCAAAAACAGGATTAGTTCCAATAGCTTTGGTATCCGACCAGGGGTCAGCATTTCAGTCGGCTCTTAATAAATTAAAAGAAGACTCTAGAAGAGAGTATAACAATTATGGTAAGTTTAGTTCTATATGTATAGTGTAATGGAATTTATTAAAATTATTCAAGGTTTTAAAACTTTTTCTTTTATAACAGATGATACCATTATCATTGGAGAAAACCGCCTTAATGTTTTTTATGATCCACCCCACCTCATCAAGGGTGTTAGAAATAATTTTATAACTAAAAACATTAAACACGAGGGAAAAATTTCGAAATGGAGTGACATTATGGATGTTTATATGGTGGACCGCGAGCTTGCAGATATGCGCATGCTGAAAAAACTAAATGATGATTACGTGATACCAGATAAAATAAAAAAAATGAAGGTTAGTAAAATAATAAAATTAATTTAAAATAATTAATAAAAGGTTAAGGTTAATAAAAGGGAAACAAAGTGAAAAGTTTATAATTGTATTTTTTTTTAACTTAAGTATCATCATTATAACATCATTACAACATCATTACTTTTACTTGTAATAAATTAGTTTCCATATGATCCCTGATTAGTAAAATAGTTATGGAAGTGCTATTTAAACCTGATAGATATACAGTTGCAGTTTATATTTTTCCTGCCTAACTGATTAGATGTGTTTATATTTCAGGTCAAGAATTGTACTAAGGTTTTGAGTTCTACAGTTGCAAGTGCACTAACCTACACATCATTATTTCGTAAGTTATTTTATGTTTTTTTTTATTATAATGAACAAACAGTGATGCTTAGTGTTTTACGTTTTAAGTATTCCCTATCTTTTCCCTTGGGTGTCGTGAGAGCCATGCAAGGAAGCTAAGAGCCATTAGTACTCAATTGGAGATCGGGTTAGCAACCAATTACCAGTGACTACTTGTTTTAACATCTGTTCCCCTTGAAACATCTATATATGGTTGAGATTCCTTAAAATCTTAACACTCTGATTACCCCAATTTGAGATAAAAGGCGTGAGCAATTTAGCTGAATAAGTAGTGACAACATACTATCATGTATCACAAATTGTACTATTGAACAAACAGAGTATATGTACAATAGCTTGAGAACTATAGCAGTAGTGGGTGTATTAAATTCCAGTTTTTTTGTTACAGCCCTTTACCCAGATGGAAAACCCGTCAGCCCAACTTTAAAAAACACAGCTGATATTGTCACTTTCTTCGACAAATTATTTGACTCATGCAACGGAGCTGCAGCTGGAATTAAAAATATGGGGAAACCTCTACGACGGGCAGTCACGAAGAAGTCTGAACATCAAGGATTTGCCGAATATGCAAGCTAAAGCGTTAGCTAAATGTAAAAAAAGACTTAAGAATAAAAAGAAATAAATTATATGCTGTTTTTTATTGAGACCCTTTTTACCAAAATGATAGACATTTGGCAAATAGTGAATAGTTTGTGGGATTTCAGTATATATGGGTGCGTGCCACCTACCCAAGCAAACCACATAATTTCAAATTTCCCGCCTACGTACGCGTACGTTTACCAATGAAAGAAAAATTGGCACAAAAGGTCTCGATACGTACCGTAAAGCCAATATAAAATAAAAGTAAAAACATGTCAAACTCTAAACTAACGTGCCTACTGTACCAAAAACGCTAGAGTAAGATTCCTATCTGATACGTAGTATCTAATTGTAATCTGTGCCTGTGCGCGCTCGCTCCGCCAAGTCAAGAGCTGAACTAAGAAGATTTGCTTGAACTTGACAGCAGAGGGGCTCGTCCCATTGCCTCTGAGATGCCAGCAGACTAATGGGAACATTGACAGTAGGACCAACTATAACTAACTTGAACCGAGTGTTTTTAAAGACTTCTTGAGTTAACGCAAAATTAATGAACTGGTCTGATTAGTGGGACTGATGAAATGGAATGGATTTGTTTAAATAATAAATAAAATAAAATCATTTATTTCAAAGTAAAAAGATAAAGCTCTTTGTGTTTTGAACGTCAAATTTCAACTTAATACTAAGTTTACTTCGGATTTGGAAGGTGTTTTGTTGAGAGAAGAACCCGTAAGAAACTCGTCAACACACATCTTATTTTACGTTCATTACAATTTTGGTGTTAGCCCGAAACATCCTGCATAGAGCCCTGATGACACCAAGCCACTTCAAGCCAAACAGTTTGACTGATCAATCTAAAGCTCGTATTGAATTCTCTCCTCTTCCTATATTGTAGATCAATCAAATCAATCTTCTCTGTGTAATTTAGTGTTTTGTTTATTTTAGTGTTTATTTTACGATTATTATTATACATTAATTAAAGTTGTAACTTTCAATACAATAAAAATAATAAAGGATAATTAAATAGATGACTGTTGAAAGCACCAAATATTTTTTTAATATTTTAAATGGCATTTTGTATTACTAAATCGATGTTAACCAGACTAAGCCAAGTAAAGTATGATTATCCAGGAACTTCAAATACATCCAATTATGAAAGTGAGGATCAATGGCAAAAGATATTCTCACAAAGGTTTGTTTAGTTCTTCAAAATATTATGTGTCCTGAAAAGCGATATAATAAATATCTTATATTTTTTTGCAGTGCTTCAGGCATCGAATTGGTCAAGGAAATGATATGTCGTATTTGTGCTAAAAGTGCATGTACACCATTGGCTGAGAGATTCACTGATGGTTATGATATAATGAGCGCTATCCGAAGTTCTGTAAATATAGGGGTAAGATTATGGATAAAGCTAGACATGTTAATCATTGAAATATGAAAACAAATTAAAATAACCAATACACACAATTTGACCCATTGTCAGTCCATGCATCAGATGTAATGCATTTTGGATATGACTATGAAGTCTAGACTAACATGAAACATATCAGATAACATTAATTTAAATAATTTTCAGCATAATTCATAATTGAAAACAGCATTGATGATCTTTAAATGTTTTTTTGCTGTAATTTGTACTTTATGGTTTTTGATAGACGCGAGAATATGACCCAAGCGTGATTGAGATTAATGGTAAGAGAGTGGAACAAGTGAATGAGTTTGTTTATCTGGGAATGTTGTTTACTAGAGAATGAAAGTGTGTTGAAGATATCGAGAGAAGAGTGGAAAAAATGGTTATGTTATAAATAGAGCATTGGATAGTCTAATGTTTAGTCAATCAGTGTTGTTATGCGTTATCGGTGCTGTGCATGATACTGTTCTTGTTCCTACGCTTATATATGGCCGTGAATGTTGGGTATGGCAGAAACAACATGAAAGCAGAGTGAATGCTGTAGAAATGAGGTCCCTCAGTAAAGTTTGTAGTGTAAGGTTATGTGATCATGTGAGGAATGATGTGATTCATGAAAGGTGTGTAAAAGATGATATTGTAGGTAAGAGAGAAAAAGGAATGTTGATGGTTTGGGCACGTAGAGAGGATGGATGATAGGAAATTGGTAAAAGCGATCTATAGAGCTAATTTGGAAGGTAATCTTAGTAGAGGATGGTCATGGAGGACACACTTGTACCAAATTGAGAGATTGATGGATGTAGACGAAGCCAGAGAAGTTTGCCAGAATTGTACAAAGTGGCGATCAATAGTCTCTGCCTACCCCAATGGGAATTAATGGCGCAAGTGTATTTATGTATGTATGTATGTAATATGTACTTTCTTTTCTTTTTATGCTAAGTTGAATGAACATGTCAGGGTACAAAAGATACATCCTTGGACATTCAAATTTCAAACTAAGTCAAAGTTAATAGATGTTATTTATTAATCAATCTTGAACTTTTTTTCACACTCATAGTTAGGTAGTAAGTAATAACACCTTTTCTATAAAAAATAAAAAAATAAGTCAAAAAGTTTTTTCAAAATTAAGTTAAAAACTAACATTTTTTGAACATCATTTTTTTTTTATTTATCATTATTCATCATATACTATTTGCTTTGGAAGGTGTTCGTAAAGAGAAGAAGCAACAAAGAAACTCTTTACATTCACTTTTTTTCATTTTTTCAAAATATTGTCTGTACAATTTTGGGTCATAATTTTACTTCAAAAAAGATTTTCTATGCGACCAAACCAAACACATAATTAAACTAAATTGTCCATCACTAAAACCAATCACATAACGTGAGAAAGAAATTCTCACCAGACAATTATTCCTGGGAATAGTGAGAGAAGATTTATAGCTTCACAGACACAGTCATGTGCGCGTTGGGTCCTTGTTGTTTAAAAAATCTTGAATACTGTAGTAAGATTTCTTTAAAGCATTGCTTTAATTGCCTTTTTAAAAGATGCCACAGGCAATGCCAATAGGTCAAAAGGAAGTTTGTTGAATATTTTGAGGGATAGTCCCATAAAGGAGTTACTTACTTTATCAAGCGTCCACTTCGGTACGTTTAGTTTGTCCTTATTTCGAGTGTTAACAGTATGCCTATCACTAACTTTACTAAAGTTAGTACTAGTTCAAGATAAATGCGAAATATCTTTCTAACAAAATAAAATATCATTATTAATTTACAGATATCAATGGATGATTCTTTGCCAAAATACATTTGTTCTGAATGTCTGGAAACCTTGAAAATAGTATTCAGCTTTAAGAAAAAGTGTGAAGCAGCTGATAGAAATTTCAGAAGAGTTTTAAATCCTTTAGGTATGGAGTAATTAATGTCCTTCATTTGCATGCATGTTATACTTTTTGTATTATGCTCCATAATCATACAAATAATTAAATATGTAATACATGAAATAAAAAAAGAAAAAGATTGATGGATGTAAACAAAGCTAGAGAGGTTTGTCAGTATCATACAAAGTGGCAATCAGTAGTCTCTGCCTACCCAAATGGGAAATAATGGCGTGAGTATATGTATGTATATGTATGAAATTAAAATACGCACGTCCATGCATATCATTTACATCCATCAATCTTTTCATATATGCTCTTTTACTCTTAATACTTTGGACGCCTGCCCTTTTGAGCTTACACTGTATTTGGTCTAAATGTGTTCTCTACTAACATTACCTTCCACTTTAGCTCTATATATCCCTTTCACCAATTTCCTGTCATCCATCCTCTGTATGTCCCAAACCATATTAACATTCCTTTTTCATCATCTGTCAGACCACACCTTTCAGAAATCATGCTGTTTCACATTTGAACGCATAACCTAACATTACAAACTCTTCTGAGGGACTGTGATCTCTACTGCATTAACTCTACTCTAATGCTTCTTGTGCCAACATTTGCTGCCATAGATAAGGGTAACAAGAACAGCGTCATGCCGTGATTAATCAGCAGAATCGGACCTTTGCAGACACTGATTGACTGGACATTAGACTATTCATTGCTCCATTTACCGTATTACCATGCACATTTTCCATGAAATTAAAATATTTTCATTACATTAATATCACAACTATCAAAAGTATATATAGGGTGGGGGCGTGGTTTAGCGGTGCCATTTCTTAAGAATTTCATAATAATTTTAAGCAATAATAAATAACCAATTCTATACAGATTTTAATTGATCGTAAAGTACCCCTAAGTTAAATTATTTTTAAGTTGTCACTATATACTAAGATGATGTTTTTATCAACCGTGCTGTAACCAAACAAAAATCAAACAAATGCTAAGAGAAACTTTTATTTTTCCAAACATACATCTTTTCATATATTACAACATTAAAATGAGACACTACAAAAATCATTCTTAAGTTAGGCTTCAAATCTTTTTCAATTCCAGGTGATCCTTCACTTCATTCCTACCCATATTCAAAACATGACTTCCATTTAATTCTGCATAGAATGAATTTGAAAAAGCAAAAAAGAGAAGAGCAAAAGGCATGGTTGTTACATAAGATGCAAAAACAGGAAGAAAAATTTAACAAACTTAGCAATCCTAAAGAAAAACTGTTGAAATGTTCACCCTGTGATATGACTTTTCCAGATAAGGTAAAGGTTTTATTTTTTTTAATTAAATTTAGATTGATTTATTGGTCTGTACTTTAATGCTGTATACAGGGCTGAAGATGGCTCTGACCTAGTTATAATGTCAAATGGTGCCAGGCATAAGAATCCTAAAAATGTTGTATTTCTAGGTTTTCGGACATAATCTTTTAGCTTGTATAGTTAAAAACATTTCATAATCAGCTTTGATTTTTAAGCAACCAGGATTCTGTATGCTCTATCATAGTAACAACTATTCAGTTTTTTTGTACAATATCTCACCCAATTGGCATATTCTTTGGTCAACTGTTTATGGCAATATATTCTCTGTTTTATAACTCACAAACAGCCAATATATTTCATCTCACAACCAAACCAACCACATTCCCTAAACCTTCCATATTTGTATTTCAGACATCGCTAATCGAGCACCGTCGCGAGCGCCAATGCATGCGTCGCGCGTGCGATATCTGCGGGCAGTTGGTGCTCAGCATCTCCCAACATCTTCGACACATACACAAGAACGATTCACCACATAAGTGTCCTACTTGCGGGAAAGAGTTCCCCGTTGTTGCGAGGTTGAAGGCCCATATGTAAGTAATGAAGTAGCTTCTAGCATAGTAAGATATCTGCGGCCAGCAGATGCTCAGCGTCTCACAACATCTGCGGCACATACACAAGAACGATTCACCTCATAAGTGTCCTACTTGTGAGGTGAATCGTTCTATAATAACCTAAATGTAAAATGAAATGAAATATCCGTTTATTTTAAAGTGAGTTGATGAAGAATAAGTTTAAATATATTTTTACTTCCGCAACTGAATTATAATGGTGCACACTGCACATATCAAAACACAACCTGAGACATGTTCTGTTTCAAGGAAATTCAAAATAACTCCTTTTTTCACCAGGTTGGTCCACACAAATACATTTAACTTCTACTGCGACCTTTGTCCGTACAAATGCAAACACAAGTACTACCTGGTGATGCACATGAGGACCCACACTGGAGAAAAACCGTATAAATGCGCTCACTGTCCAGCCACGTTTGTCAATTCTTCCAATTTGAACAAGCACAAGTTGATACATCAAGAGAAGCAGTTTAAGGTAACTATCATCATCATACTTACTTACTACTTGTCACGTTTGACGAAATCATTTTTACTATTAATCTTTACAGGGCAAGTAAGAGATACAGGAATAACATCATGTTTCGTCAATAGCTAGTTTAAAATCTATTTTAGACGGCTGGTGAAAAACCCTCAAAAGTGTTATTGGTTTATCATAACATAACATAACATAAACGTTCACGCCGTTTATCCCCGAAGGGGTTCGCAGAGGTACCAATACTTCTGAACTGACATGGCAAGCGCCATCTAGTTTCCAGAGAAGGTTTATCATATAATACCTTATGGGTGAATATACTATTCTTTGTCAGATACTGTCCCCTTAAGTTTTTTTTCTAAAACCGTATAATTGTAAAATATTTTAAACACCTGTCACGTAAAATAATAATCCAGATATTAAACTGAAATAAATAATTTGTTAAAAATACGAATTACCATAATTTTACAATTTATATCATGGTTTGCTAGGAGACCATGGCTCATTCTCATACAATTGTGGTCTGTCCCTGACTATCACTGGCTGGGCATTTTGTCATTTTATTAGAAAACTCTCTATAAGACGACGTTAGCATAGCACCCGAATAAATAATAACAACGTTCAATGTTTGCGTTTATACAAAATACAACCAAAAAGTAATTCAGTTTTAAATTAATTGGTTATTGAAGTTCTGTCCCCGTTTTTACTACGATTTACAGTTCCACTGACTTACTACATCAAAAGTCATAGGAGTAAGCGATTAAGCGCTAATGCGCTGGCTGTGCTAATAAGAACAAACCTGTGAATCATGACATCGTGGTAATTGTTGGTTAGACCTTGTCGTTGCTCGGTCATTTCGTTCTTTACTCAAAGAGAGGCTGCGTGCCTTTATTGTGTGTCTGCTGGGTAACTGCGAATTCCAGGTAAGTTTGACGTACTTTCTTTACGATTTGATATCATTTCAATGAATTAATGTCTGATTATACAGCAACACATTGTTTTTACTCATATTGGACAGTACCTCAATAATAACCAAGTTTGTTCGCAAAATGTCTCTTGGCTTACCGTTCCCTTGCGTCACTAAAGTAGTAACCCAGGAGACAATTTTGGTGACCCCAAAGACATGTAGTAAAGACTATTTAGAAATTCAGATATACATATACAATTTATACTTATTTACTGTTATGAAATGTTAACTTGAACGTTTCAGTCAAAATGCCACTTACTGCTGCGGAGAAGCAACGATGATACAATGCAAAATTGAAAGATTATCCTGAGAAGTATGAAGAGTATTAAATCAAGAAGAGAGAAAAATACCACAAGAAAAACGCCTAGTCAAATACTTGACATCGAAAAAACGGTACAACGCCAGGGTGCAATTCGAAAGCAAAATGTAAAAAAACGCAAGAAAAATCTAAACAAAAACAATGCACTTTGTAATACGCCACCATCTTACCCATAAATATTTCAAGAAAAAGTGCCTCTACCAAGAATGAATTATAATGATAGCGTTGAAAATCGCTGTAGTTCTCATGTCGTCCAAAATTTCTCAAACGAAACTAGTATCAAACAGATCAAGAGAAAAAAGAAAGTCAGAAAAGACAGACAAAATTTAAATACGAAAGAAGTAACTGAGAAGTTGAAACAAAATTTTAAAGTAGTTTCCTGAAGAGAAAGGCTGATAATATTATGGCACGTGGCGAGGACATTCCAACGGCTGAAACATTATTCGAGAAGCTAAGGACTCAACGCAAAATCGAACAATACTTAATAAAAGCTGCCAAAATAGACTACGTGACAAAACAATTACCTTCTAGGATCACATGCCTTGTCGAGACTATTAATGTGCTCCAAATATTTACAGAAGTTCCAGGAAAACTAAAACTCAGACGTTTAAATTGCTTCTGCCAAGGAGGTTTTTGTTGATGCCTGTAATCCAAAACCATATGAGCCTATTGCTGCCATAATGGCTAGAGAAGCTGCGATATGTTCTAACGTTGGTGAAAGTTCTTCTGAAGCCAGAACAGAAGATAATGATAATCCAACCAACCAACAGTACCAACATTGACGCAGGCACCTAGTAAGCCAGCTCTGAAGTCCTCAAACGTCGTGATGTCATATCACCTATGAAAAACATTAGCATCACTGACCTGCATTGACCTCGGCAAAGTAACATTTACGACATAATTTACAAATCACCCGACTTTTCTGAAGACGACGATTCAGCTAGCCAGAAACCGTCTACCTCATTTTAACAGCCTGCTGAAAGCAAAGAAAAGCAGGGTGTGTGTCGTGGAGATCACTTGCTTGTCAAGGTTCAAGCCGCAAAAAGCAAAATATATAGATATGCCTGTAAAGTTGATGACCTAGATGAAGATGGATTTTATGCGATGTGTAAAGAAAAAAAAGTTTTCCGTTTAGATGCTAAAGATGTTGCTGATATAGACTATACAGATATCATTGAGATTCTCTCTAAGCCGATGATGTACAATAAACGCGGTCAAAGTTATCACGAATTCAAGACAGATGTTAATGTAGTCAAAAATTGAATTCGTATATTTTTTTTACAAAAGATTCTCATCTTTTGGTTAGTTGTTGGTTTGTTTTTGTTTATATTTTTTATTTTGATTACTGCAGTCTGATTATTATGTAATCCTAGGTAATTTTTATACTTTTCATAAGCAGAATCTGTATAGTTATCCTTTAGAGACGATGATTTATTTAATTATTTTATTTTATTACTACTTTTGGATCTCATATTGTTACAGACTGATTTAACAAAGTATTATAACACAATATAGTACTTAGTAACTCTTGATAATTTTGTTACTTAGTATCTTGAGTCACTGAATTTGTCTCTGGGATTACCGATATGTCCCTGAATTTTCACATTGATTACCAGCTATATTGCTTTTATTTATATATTGTTTTGTAAATTTTGTTGCTAAAGAAACACATACTTAATAGTTGCATAATAATATTTACTTTTTGATATTGTAAGTTTAAAAAAAATCACTTTACAGTAAAAAAATGAAGTTATTTGCTTCACTGGTGACTCAAGAGACACAATGAATAGATTTTTTTGTCAAAATTGATATCTTTTTCTAGTGCCAAAGAGTTTGTTTTAAGTTAATGCAAATAAAAGTATAGTTGTTTCATATATTCTTCTTTCTTTATTGCTACTATCTAGTGCCAAAGAGTTTGTTTTAAGTTAATGCAAATAAAAGTATAGTTGTTTCATATATTCTTCTTTCTTTATTGCTACTATCTCAATTTTACGTAGGTGACCCAAGGGACCAAATCGTAGATCAACTTTTGTTCAAATGCTTCAAAATATGCAATATATAAGTAAAAGTTCGCTGCTCGACTTAGAATCAGATAATTTAACATATTTCCTAAATGTTATAAGCGTAGTTTATGCTAGTTTCGGATTTATATTTTTTTACATGAAAAGTATAATTGATACAAGAAATAGTATATTCACCCTTATAACGTTATTTATGAATAACATTCCTATTTCTGTTTCTGTTTCAGCATAGGATTTTAAAGCTTGATAGGAGATGGAATAAACGAGATATCTCATTTGCTCTATAAATATTAAGTTTATGTGAATTCTGGTAGAATTATTAATCTTATTTATTAAATAACTAGCAAAATTTGCCGTCTTAAATAGAAACTTCCCATCACCTACTGTTAAATAACACTTGTCCATGAAAACTGTGCTAGCCATTGACCAATTTAGATATTGTTTATCACGACATAAAGTTTCTCGTTAGAGACAGTACGCAAACTAACTCTGTATCTCGCTTTTTCTCGTCTTGTTTAATCCTTCGTATAAGTCCCACTGCGACCGTAAAATATAATGGTTATATATCTAACGGTCAAAGCCTGTAGATATAACTGTTATAAATTTAGATTTTATACGTACCAAGCTATGGCTACTGGAATCTTGTTCTCTACTTTGCACAAAAAAGATTATTGAGATATTAATAAAAAAAAGGAAAGAAAAAAGAGATTTTTATTTGTTGCTGACTAACAAAAAAATACACAAAACATATACAGAAATTACAAAAAAAGTACAAAATTGATTTTAAAAAGTAAAATTAAACAAACAAAGTGATTGTGTTGTTCTAGGATCAATAAAGTATATTTTATGATATTCTCTATTTTAGTGTCCCCTGTGTGACAAACTGTTCCGCAAGAAGCCAGCTCTCCGCGAACACTATGAAGCGGCTCACATGAATATCAAACATCGATGTGACTACTGCAGGAGAGATTTTACTTACAGGTTCGTTACAAATGTATATTAATATGTTTATATCAACTTAATTTCATACATACATATACTTACCGCTATAAATCCCTCGAAACAGAATAAGAAATTCCTCAGGCACTTTTAAAAAGTGGGGTCTCTAACCGCATCGCCCAAAAATCACTTTAAAAGCCCCAATCTCAGTCGCCTCTTACGAACAACCACGAAGAAGAAATGGATTAGTGCTATTCTAAGCCGAGGTTACACAATTTAATTTCTTAGTTATAATTCGTTAGTTGATTTTTGCAATATGTTTGAATATCGAGATTATTATCTAATTGAGCACAAATAACAAACATAGTATTTGCGACAAATACATACCGGCATATACTCAGGCCATTATTTCCCATTGGTGTAGGCACAGTCTCTCGATCGCCACCTTGTACGATCCTGGCTTAACTCTCTAGCTTCATTAACATCCATTAAGCTTTTCATACATGCCTTTTTATTCTTCATTATTCTCGGTGTCCTCCGAGGTCGTGTTCTACTAACATTACCTTCCACATTGGATCTATAAACCTCTTTTACTAATTTTGCATCCTCCAATCATTGCAACAAATAACAACAAACATTGTACTAACTTTAATTGTATCTAAAAAGTAAACACATCATTAAAACATAAAATTTTCCCTACAGAGCCGACTTACGAAAGCACGAGATAAAATACCACAATCGTATAAAGCGCGACTACATAGGCGGAGAGCCAGCCTACAAGAAGGTGGAAAGACTCCAGAACTGCCAAGAAGTTCTTCCAGAAGAAACTTGGCAGCCTCAACACGTGACCCAAGAGATGGTGCCCGTAGAACAAACACAATTTGCCGTTACAGAAGAGAATAAAGAGTTTATATACTTTACTGAAGTTCCTGCTGTGATGCAACAGCCTGTTGAAATGAGTAGTAAGTTGTTTAAATACTATGTTTGTAAAATAATAAATTAAAATAAATACGTCACTTATCTCGGACGGACCTCGGAGGACACATTTGGATCAAATAGAAAATGTGCTCAAAAAGGCAGATGTCAGTATGAAGTAGGAAGGCAGTATGAAGAATAAAAGAGCATGTATGAAAAGATTGATGGATGTGAATGAAGCTAGAGAGGTTTGCCAGGATCGTACAAAGTGGCGATCGATAGTCTCTGCCTACCCCAATGGGAACTAACGGCGTGAGAATATGTACGTATAATATGTACGTTACTTAATATATAAGTTAATTGAAAGTGAAAGTTCCGTTAAAATCGGTCAAGCCGTTCTAGACATTAGCTGTATGTTTACGAAAACGAACCATTTATATAAATCTACATGCATTTAGATAAAAAACGGGGATCAAATCAAAATCTAAAATTTCTATATTTCTATGCCAAAGTAACAAAAAAGTGCATGGGACATCTTTTAAGTGTGTAAGGGCCGGCGCTGACTGCCGGCATGGCATGGCAAAGGATTTTGGTACAGATATAGCATTTTTAATCTTATTACCATGCGTATAGAATTCATTTGACACAACGATGCCGAGGGAGGCCGCGGTAGGACAGAACGTCGGCATCGTTGTGTCAAAATAAAGTAAAATGAATTCTATACTCATGGTAATAAGATTAAAAATGCTATATCTGTAACGGAATCCTTTGCCATGCCATGCCGGCAGTCAGCGCCGGCCCTAAGTAAGTTAATATGTGAAACTAACTTAGCACAAATAGCAACTGAGATAAAATATAAGAATTATTAGATTCTATTGCGTAATAAACAATCAAAATAGTTGTTTTGTCTTGCTGAGTAATACGTAAGTATAGTCTCATTTATGGTAATGGTTTAACAATTATATTTTTGTTTCAGTTCCTCCAACGGTGACAATATTGTAAGTATTAAAATTTTATTTATTTATGTTTTAACAGTAACTTCCATATTGTGGTTAAGGGAAATTATACAAAGTGATAACTCTAAATACCCTATTCAATGTTATTTTACTAGCCCACTTAATTAACATCACGCAAGAGAAGTGGGTAGCGACTGAACCCTTGATTTTTATTGACTGGTTTTTCCGTTTTTTAAGAGATGGACTCCTTACAAGTTTTTTATTTAAGTGATACCCTGTCTTTACAATAGTAACTGCAGGCAGTGCAACGATCTCGATGATAGGAAAGAAAAAGGCCCCCATTTTTTAAAAAGTAACGTTAACATGACGATATCTAACCACCACCGCCGTTAAAGATACTTTAATTAAAAGTTGAAACATTTTCCTAGTAACTCATAAATAATGTATTGTTGCAGCACTCAAATACCGATGAAGAAAGACGAAGTGAAAATGTACGAGCAGCCAGAACTGGGATATTTTTAATTATTGTTTAATTATCATGTCGATTTAATTTTACTGTGTAGTTAGTTGAAATCAAATGATTTTAATATTGTTACAAGATCTGTATTTTATACGAAGACAGCAAGAGAAATATTTTATGTATTTATATGGTGAATTAAATAAGTTTTAAATTTTCATTGTTTTTGCATTTTGTATTGACCATGTATCTTATGTTTACCTGTTAAGAAAATATCGATCATATAACGCTAACCACCACGAAGCACATACGTGGTATTTCTGTGGCCTAGTAAATACGTGACCTAAATGTAGCGGCTGGGTCCGAAGGTTATGGTTCGAATCCCGCCGAAAGCATCAATTGAGTTTTGAGTTTAAATTACTGTTTCTTAGTTTTGGATCTTATTTTTTATGTGAAAGTTTACAACCATATATTTACATTAACAGTACAGAACTAAAATTTACCCACAACAAAACTTTACATTGAAACACTGCTCTTAGTGTAGGGTTACGTGTTTAATATACCAGCAAGATTTACTCCTTGGATGACCAAACTAATGCAATGGTCGAGGCAGATACCAGCTCTAACATCACCACATAATTCCATAAAGCGGGTGGATAGCATAAAGCGGGCGGATAGGTCTTTGAAAACTAGGCGCGCCTCATTGCCCTACGGGCCGAGAGTTTCAACCGCGAAAAGTAGGAAATGATATTAATTAGGCAAAACTGACTATTATCTAATCCACCTCGAATCTCTCGGCGTTGGCAGCGGCAGTACTAGTCCGTTCCGCTAACCCGAATGAATGGCAAGACGCAAGAGTGTCAAGTCAACACTCTTCGGAAAGCTCAGTTTTATCATTTAATTAAGAAAATAGTATAGCAAAATATGTAGAAAACTATTATAAACCTTTCTAGTTTATATCTATTAGCATATCTTATAATAAATATAAGTGAAATAAGGCGTGCGTAAAGCTGGCGTACCATGAAGCTGTATCGAGCTGGTTACTATGTCAAAAAACTCTGCCTAAATAGTGCCTAATTAGTGTAAAACTAAAAAAAATAGTGCCTCTTTAGTTTAGGAAATAAACACCATTGTCACTGTACGCTGGCGTAACGTCAAGCTAGCGTACACAGTGACAATGGTGTTTATTTCCTAAACTAAAGAGGCACTATTTTTTTTAGTTTTACACTAATTAGGCACTATTTAGGCAGAGTTTTTTGACATAGTAACCAGCTCGATACAGCTTCATGGTACGCCAGCTTTACGCACGCGAAATAAGATGCTGCGTAGTGTCGGTGTCGGCTTCAAATAGCATTATTATATTTATGTTATTTACTGGATGTTCCTCACCTATCATCCCTATTTTACCATCTTTTTAACCGACTTCAAAAAAAAGAGTGTTCTCAATTCGACCGTATTTTTTTATTTTTGTTTGTTTGTTCGCCGATTGCTTCGCCATTTATGAACCGATTTTGATTTTTTTTTTTTATTCTTAAGATACTCCCGGATTGGTACCATGATGAGGATATCAGGGTCTGATGATGGGATCCTGGAGAAATCGAGGGGAACCCTGAAATTTTATAGGCAAATGTACCGCGTTTTACATATTTTCTGAACTTATATTGGCATTTGCTTCTAAACATCATATTGTTATGCTGCTGAGCTGATGATGGAAGGTGTGGGTCCTTAATCACTAGGAGTTAGGAAACAGTTCTTTCACCATTCCATAAAGATTTATGCTCCTCTTCGTAGCTTTTATGAAGAGAAGTACAGGTTCACTCAACATTTCTTTTGTTATGTTATTGTTACCGAGAAAGTACCATGAGACCAGGATCTGATGATGGCATCCCAGGAAATCGAGGGGACTGTCGAAACTCACAATCATGTGATAGTGTATTTGTTCAAAACGCCGATAGGCCTGCCCTGTATAACGTGAGAACACTGCCTAATAAATCGTGGGTACTCTGAACAACAGGTGACAATGTCACGTGATAATCAGAAGTATTACTACCTCTTCTAACCCCTTCGGGGATATTTGGCGTGAACGTTTGAGTCTTTCTTGAGATGTAGAATTGTAGACCATCGCCTTTCGAGGGATTTCAAGAACAATGTAAAGATACATATGGTTGAGCCTATTTAATATTGTATAATAATAGAAATACCGGAAATACGAAGAATAATACAGTAACCGTCGCACTGCCTCACACGAGAGGCATCTTTGCCAGGTCTACCCATCTCTAAAACTCGTAAAATAAAATATTTTTTAACAAAAAGAAAACCGACTTCATAGTGGGAAAAACAACCGAAAATAAACAATCTAGTACTAAAAAGAACGAAATACGTTTTTTAATTGAATATGAGTACTGTGATTAATACCTTAGCAATTTCTTTATTCTACACGCGTCAGTTCAACCTACCTAAATATTAAAATTCTCTTAAATTAATTTTTGAGTCGGTGCCAGTCAAACAAAAGTGAATTCACCCTACTATCTATCTCTGATTATTACAATCTAAACAATATATATCTATCGCCTAACGTTTTAAATGGTAATACGTACAAAAATAAATTTACCCTACAACTACAAGGTATCCTACATTGTACATGTGTATGAAGTGCGAAATACACACTTATTATTGTCAATCATCACGCAGGCTGGCACCGGCTCACAAATTAATTTAAGAGAATTTTAATATTTATTTAGGTTGAACTGACGCGTGTGGAATAAGGAAATTGCTTAGGTATTAATCACAGTACTCATATTCAATTAAAAAACTTATTTCGTACTTTTTTGTACTAGATTGTTTATTTTCGGTTGTTTTTCCCACTATGAAGTCGGTTTTCTTTTCCCTACTTAACTTCAAAAAGTGGCTGCCGAAATTTTGATTCTTAAGCTCTGGCTATCTCTTCTTCAACCAAACGTTCGAACGCG